>JARGCV010001177.1:0-48714 GCA_034064705.1 Bothrops alternatus | reverse complement strand
AACTAGATTTATATACCGCTCCATAGTGCTTTACAGCCCTCACTAAGGGGTTGAAAGAGTCAGCCTCTTTCCCCCAACTATCTGGGTCCTCATTTTACCAATCTCGAAATGATGGAAGGCTGAGTCAACGCCGTGTTTCAGCGCCATGTTTCCTAGTAAATTGGGTGAATGTAACAGAAGAGAGAGTGTTTAGTAACCTCTGTCTGTCAGCCAGTCTTTCCTTCAGAATTGTGGTAGTTGCACTCTATACTGCACGAATGAAGCTATATTTGGAATACTGCATCCTGTTCTAGTCATCACAATACAAAAAATGATGCCCTAGAAAGAGCGCATAGAAGACCAATAAAGATGATAAGGGGTCTGCGGGCTAAATCCTATGATGGTAGGCTAAGGCAGGGGTTAAGCAACCTTGGCTCTTTTATGATTGGTGGACTTCAACTCCAGAATTCCTGAGCCAGCATGGGGGAACTATGGCTCCCTTTATGACTCATGGACTTCAACTCCCAGAATTCCTGAGCCAGCCTGGCTCAGCTTGGAAACCTCTCCCTTTCTCCTCAGCATGGCTGGCTCAGGAATTCTGGGAGTTGAAGTCCACCAGTCATAAAGAGCCCAGGTTGCCTACCCTGGGCTAAGGGAACTGCATATATTTAGCCTAATGAAGAGAAAGCTTAAGGGTGTCTTGGTAGTCTTCTTCCAGTATTGAAGAGCCATCACAAAGAAGAGTGGGTCAGTGATTCTCTACAGCACCTAAGGATAAGGTCAAGAAGCAATGAGTGGAAGATTTTCAGAGGAGATCCAGCTGGAACTAAGGAGAAAAATGTGAACATGAGAACGATTAATTAATGGAACAGCTTGCCTCAGCTTGCGGAATTGTGGGTGCTCCATAGCTGTAGGTTTTCAAGAAAGATCGGACAATCATTTGTCAAGGATGGTGTAAGGACTGTTGCCTTGGACGGGGTAATCTAAAAAAACTTCAAGGTCTCTTCCAGCCCTGGGACTCTATGAATCTACCATGTATTTCTACATTATAAAACCTGGAAATTTTATGTCTGCTGGTGTTATCTAGGCTTCTGAGACCCACAAACCAATGATATCAGAAGTGCTATCACTCAAAATGTGTGTTATTTTTCTGTTTACTTATCTAGGGGGGGGGAAAGCAATCAGAGCTACGTTAGTCAATAGGAAAAATAATCTATAAATTAATAGTTTTATGAAGACTCGTCTAAGATTAACTTTTAAAAAAATGTGACTGCATCTGAAAAAAAACATTCAGTAAATTGCAGGTTGTTTTTTATTTTTTCCCCTGAGTCAATTGAGAAATGGATGCATCACTCAAAACTTCATTTCCTGTCACTTGTTTTAATGCAGCTCCATCACAAAAACAGAAACTTTAAGGCAAACATTTCTTCCATAGCTCGTTTTCCCCACTCATTCTCAACAACCTATAGTTCTCTGTTCAATGTATTGAAACTGAAAAAATAATTCAAGTGCTAAACCCTGGATTCATGGAAAGATAAAACATTGTGGGTCTGCCCAAGTCAAACCTACCGGTCACCTTGACTCGAATCCACCTAACTTTGGAAAAAAAATAGCAAAATGTGACCTCCAATTGAGACATTCAGGTGGGGTCTTTCATCTGTTCATGTACTCAAGAAGGTCTGGATGATGTGTCTTCTGCATGTAAACTTTCACTTAAGACAAATTTATGGAACTGATGCAAACTAGAATATGTTTTGGTGGTTAATCCACCAAATTAAACTCCATCTGAAGTCTATAGGACTGATACAGAAATTTTATTTAGCTTAAATAAAGCTAAGATAAGGTCAATCTCTAGTGCCTTCGTGTTGACTATGTCCATGTCTTGCCAACAGCAGACAATAATAAGGCATGCTCTTTTTCCAGGATTTGATTGTTAGTTTATTAATTTCAGAGTATGACTTACAACTCTAGAATTCTCTGATGATGCTCTATTCAAGCACTGCCAACATGGCCCAACACTTTTGGAAATTAACCAAGACTGCAAAAAAGATCCTTCTTTGAGTGAAAATTCAATAAAATGTACATTCCACATAAAAATGCAAATGTTAAGGGAAGCTGCAGAGTTAAATACAGAATCTCTCTTTTTTAAAAAAAAAAATCTTTACCTTGAAGAATGAGGTGGAATTTTGATGGAGTAGCTTTCCCATGGAAACCTGTAATACTGAGAGTATTGGATGGGACTAGATCCATCATTCTATAATTGATGGCTCTTCCACGAAGGGAGAGTTTCAGAACGAGGTGCAATTTTTTTATTAAGACATGAGAAATGGGAACTACATACCATAACTTGTTTCAATATCAAATATTACTGGCCTACTAATGGGTAAGAAATCTCAGGAGAACACCTTTTCCTTTGCAATAAGCTAATAGGCTTTCTGGGTCATTAAATGCATTTTCTAATCTATTTTCCTTGCCAGCCAAACACAACTCATTATTATAACTGGTGTTCTCTCTCTTCTTTTTTTTTTCTCATATGGAGACAAGAGCAATCACGTTAAGAAGAGAGGAATAAAGATCCTCGTTATGATATTTTCAACGTTTAAGGCTAGCAAGAGATAGCTGAGTAGCCTGAGTCCCTGAATAATCTGGAAGGGAAGTGATTGGTTTTTACACAAATAAAAATAAAATAAAAGACGAATTGGTTCCTTTCCTGAATTCCTCTAAGTGGCTTAAGGGATAAAGAGACATTTATCCTGCCAACCCTCTAGCCAACCACCACCTCCTCCTCCTCCTCCCCCTCCTCCTCCTCCTCCTCCTCCTCCTCCTTCTTTGTCTCCTCCTCCTCCTCCTCCTCCTTCTCCTTCTCCTTCTCCTTCTCCTTCTCCTTCTCCTTCTCCTTCTCCTCCTCCTCCTCCTCCTCCTCCTCCTCCTCCTCCTCTTCTTCTTCTTCTTCTTCTTCTTCTTCTTCTTCTTCTTCTTCTTCTTCTTCTTCTTCTTCTTCTTCTTCTTCTTCTTCTTCTTCTTCTTCTTCTTCTTCTTCTTCTTCTCCTCCTCCTTCTCCTTCTCCTTCTCCTTCTCCTTCTCCTTCTCCTTCTCCTTCTCTTCTCCTTCTCCTTCTCCTTCTTCTTCTTTATAAGGCTGCCTAAAAAACTAATGTTCTTTGAAAGTATTCTCTGTCTTCATTATCTGACAAACCAGAATTGAAAAGACCTTGTCCCTTTGGATGTGAAGACAGCTGACAGCAGTTACAAAACAACTGTGTGATTTGTACATGGTGGTGGTGGGAAGTAGGAAGGTATATGCTTCAATGATAATAATAACAACAACAGAGTAATAACCAAATAATAGAGTTGGAAGAGACCTTGGAGGTCTTCTAGTCCAACCCCTGCTTGAGCAGGAAACTCCATACCATTTCAAATAAATGATTGTCCAATCAACTTCTGAAAAACTTCCAGTGATGGAACACCCACAGCTTCTGGGGGTAAGTTGTTCCACTTATTAATATTTCTCATTATCAGGAAATTATTCCTTAGTTCTAGATGGCTTTTCTTCTTGATAAGCTTCCATCCATTGTTTCTTCTTTTGCCTTCTGGTGCTTTGGAAAATAGGTTGGCTCCCTCATCTTTGTGGTAGCCCCTCAGATGTTGGATCACTGCTATCATATCACTCCTAGCCCTTCTTTACATTAGACTATACAATAAAGTTTGTTCATAGGAAGAGAGATGTACGGACCTCCTTAGGTTGCAAAGTATCTCTTTTACACCGTTTCCCCAGCCCCAATCAAACTGCACAGCTAAATGCCACTCCACAAAGTCCCCAAAATGTTTTTTTTTTTGGGAGGCAAGTGGACTTTCTTGTTTTCTTTGAAGACATTTCACTTCTCAGCCAAGAAGCTTCTTCAGCTCTGCCTGGATGGTGGAGGAATGGAAGGATTTATACTCCTGCAGAGAGCTGGTCATTTGCCTTCATTTTCTAGAGAGTCACTGAGGTCCTTTGGAGGTTTACCTGTGTCCTCAGGGTCACCTGAGTAGGGCAAATGTGTGTGGAGCCTTCTTGGCTGCAGAAGCAAAACATCTCCAAGAAAAAAACAAGAAAGTCCAGTTGCCGCCTAAAAAAGCACTTTTGGGACAACCCTGGTCTCTCTTTTTTTTTAACAATCTTTTTATTTTTTATTAATCTAATACATAAAACAGTGCACTGTGAATAGTGCCCTCCACCAGACAAATTACAAAAATACAAACATTAATCCCGCCACCAATGGGAAGATTCAATTTCTATTACATATATACTTCTCAACTCTGATTACATTATTCATACTTTATAGAGTGACTGAATTTATTCTTTATTTTTACATCGCCTATTAAGTTAACATATAATTTTTAACCTTTTCCCACCGCTTCATCGTTGCTACCAATTTACCTTCATTATAATTGTGCAATCTAATTTCCATTATTTGATAGTGAATGTGGTCTACCATATACTTACACCAATTTCGTATATTCCATTTCTTCGCATCTTTCCACCCAAACACTATAGTTGCTTGGGCACTTTCTATTGCTGCAGTTTAATTTCTTCATATTCCTTTACCTCACTATTTTTTATTAATAGCGCCACCTCCTTAGTTATTCTCCAATTAATATTTAGCATCTTATTTACCTCAATTTGTATTTGCTTCCAAAATTTTTGAACTTCAGCACATTCCCAAAACATATGCATAAATACTCCGGGACAACCCTGGTCTCGATGACTGAGACTCTTCATAGTCATTTAGCTGTGCAGTTTGGGATGAACACCCTTCGAATGGTGCAGGATTATGAACCGATTCCAGAAAACATTGCAGACGGCAGGAACCCGTTGAGCTTCAGTTTGAGATTCAGACAACACAGACTCATCCCCAACAGCCTGCACCTGTCTTCAGCAGTGAAGGGACCCAGGCAAAAAAACATCCTGCAGCCAAGAAGGGTCTATGCACATTTGCACTGCTCAGATGACCATGACCTAGATGACTGAAAATCTCCACAGACACCCCACAAAGTAAATTCTACTGTGGTAAACATTGACTTGGTACTCCTTGAGATGGGTTATTTGCTTGCAGACCAGAAACTATCAGTTCCAACAATGTGGTTCTGCTAATCAATGTTAGCCTAGTTCACTGGTGGGATTCAGCCAGTTCGTGCCAGTTCGGCAGAACCGGTAGCTAATTTTTCTTGCCCAGGCCCAGAATGGACCTCCGGAAGGGGCATCCACACAGAGAACTGGTAGTTCACACCTACTTGAATCCCACCACTGGCCTAGTTCCTAGCAAAAACATCTGAACCAGTCTGTGGAATGGCTTTTTATGGTCTCACGTCACATTTTAGTTCTTTGGTTTGCTTCGCCTTTTGTTTCTATCTCATTTACATATGAGTCAGGTGAGCTGTGGATCTTCTCAAAGCAGCAATTCTAGCAGATATGCCGGGCTTAGAGAGGATTTCTGATCTACAGTCAGTCCCTGAGTTTTACAGTTGTTTGTGAAGTTTAGCAGTGCTGCAATTCTAACATGCTGAAATGATTAATCTTTGCCTATAACTTGGTGTTCCCTTAGAAGGAACATGAAAAAAAATATTTATTGAAACACTATTAGATTATTTGATTGAAAATTCAGTGTGTCTGGCAATAAGTACACAAGAATAGAATAGAATAGAATAGAATAGAATAGAATAGAATAGAATAGAATAGAATGGAATGGAATGGAATGGAATGGAATGGAATGGAATGGAATGGAATGGAATGGAATGGAATGGAATGGGACGGGACGGGACGGGACGGGACGGGACGGGACGGGACGGGATGGGATAGGAGCTAGAAGGGACCTTGGAGGTCTTCTAGTCCAGCCTCTTGCTTGATCAGGAGAACCTGAACCATCTCAGACAAGTGACTGCCTAGCCTCTTTTTAAAAATCTCCAGTGATGGAGCACCCATGATTTCTGGAGACAAACTGTTCCACTGGTTAATTGTCCTCACTATCAGGAAGTTTCTCCTTAATTCCAGGTTGCTTGTCTCTTTGATCAGTTTCCAACTATTGTTTCTCATCCTTCCCTCTGGTGCTTTGGTGAATAACATGACCTAGCAAAGTCTCTCATCTATCCATTAGTCTGCAAATATACATATGCATATTAAGATCTGCATATTGAAAAAGAGATATTAGATTATTTTTTTAGTTTTAGTTTAAAAAAAACCCTAACGCAATTCACATGAAGATCTTCTGTTTTCAACAATAATGCTGTAATGCAGGTTTGATGAAGAGAGAGAGAAATTGGGTGTGTGTGTCTGGCCCACTGGGTGTAATTAATAAATGTTCCTAGCTCATCACTTTAACTATCCGATCTCCCTATTTACTATACATGCAGCCACGATCGAGAATCAAAATATTTACACAAAATTTCAACCATCTCCCCCAAATCATGTTTAAACAGGAGAATATTTGTAGAGCAATAATTTTAGCATCTGCCATATCGTCCCCAAAGCATGTTTCAATCCAAAATATGCTGGAATTCCTCAGCAGGTTATCAACTTCTAGCTGGATGCATTCCTTTGGAAGCTATATTTGGTTAATGGATCAATTATTAACCAAAGTCTGATTTGGTGATTATTTTTCACAGGCACCCAGTGAATATAATTGCCTCAAAATTCTATTGTCATGCAAGGTGTTTGTGGTGCTGAGGGCCCAATTTATAAATAAATCACCACTGCACTCAGAACTATTAGCTGTTGTGTTTTTTTTTTAAATTCTCTGCATTTAATTTTAAATAAGAGCTACTGAAGTATAAAACCCCCACAATTGGCATTCTGAACGTAACATGCACATGCTCAGCTTTTCTCATGCAAGAATCCTGGGTTGTTGCAGGGAAAAAATGGCCTTCTTAAGATGGGAGGTAGGCAAACAGAGGTTAAAATCTGGAGAAGAGACGTTCAAGACAATCTGATGTTGGTTAATACTTGAAAGACTGGATAGGAGGAGATCAGGTGCAAGCAATCAGATCCACACTGCAGAGTTCAAGCGATTTATTAATTTTTGCCTATTATACAGGAGACTCCCCACACTTCATACCTTCTCTTGGGGACAGCTAGATAAGGCTCTATGGAGCTTGGGGTGGGTGGTCAATCCGGGATCTTTTGCAGCTGTGCAAGGATTCAAGGCTAATTCCCCATTCGAGTTCCTTCCATGCCTGGCTGTGTGTTTCCCAATAAGGAAAGCTATAATAGAATAATTTTGAAATGTGTGTGTGTTTCAGAGAGAGAGAGAGAGGGGGGGAGGGAGGGAGGGAGGGGGAGAAGGAAAGGGAGAGAGGGAGAGGGAGAGGGAGAGAAAAGAGGGAGAAGAGGGAGAGGGAGGGAACATACAGTATAGAAGACCCCCATCTTTTGCAAAGAAGAAGGCAAAGGGGAGATAGGTCAAGAAACAAAAAAGAAAAAGAAAGAGAAAAGAAAGAGAAAAGACAAGAAGTGTTTGGAACAAGAGAAAGTATATGTAATCTCTTCTGCAGAAATATCACTTTTGAACAAGAGATGGAGGAATTCAGCTTATGCAAAGACTATCAGACCCACAACTGGTGCTTCAATCAATGTAGGGTGAAGAGCTGGAACAGATACATCAGGAAAGGGGTGTGAGTCAAAAAAGGTAAAGTTACACTGAATGCTTCTGAACCAGAGACAAATTCCTTGTGTGTTTAACTGGCAAATATTCTATTCTATTCTATTCTATTCTATTCTATTCTATTCTATTCTATTCTATTCTATTCTATTCTATTCTATTCTATTCTATTCTATTCTATTCTATTCTATTCTATTCTTCTTTCCATTATTCTATTCTGTTCTGTTTCTGTTCTGTTCTGTTCTGTTCTATTCTATTCTATTCTATTCTATTCTATTCTATTCTATTCTATTCTATTCTATTCTATTCTTCATTCCATTATTCTATCTATTCTGTTCTGTTCTGTTCTATTCTGTTCTGTTCTGTTCTGTCTGTTCTGTTCTATTCTTCATTCCATTATTCTATTCTGTTCTGTTTGTTCTGTTCTGTTCTGTCTGTCTTCATTCATTATTCTATTCTATTCTATTCTATTCTATTCTATTCTATTCTATTCTATTCTATTCTATTCTATTCTATTCTATTCTATCTATTCTATTCTATTCTATTCTATTCTTCATTCCATTATTCTGTTCTGTTCTATTCTATTCTATTCTATTCTATTCTATTCTATTCTATTCTATTCTATTCTATTCTATTCTATTCTATCTATTCTATTCTATTCTATTCTATTCTATTCTTCATTCCATTATTCTATTCTGTTCTGTTCTGTTCTGTTCTGTCTATTCTATTCTATTCTATTCTATTCTATTCTATTCTATTCTATTCTATTCTATTCTATTCTATTCTATTCTATTCTATTCTTCATTCCATTATTCTATTCTATTCTATTCTATTCTGTTCTGTTCTGTTCTATTCTGTTCTGTTCTGTTCTGTTCTGTTCTGTCTATTCTTCATTCCATTATTCTATTCTGTTCTGTTCTGTTCTGTTCTGTTCTGTTCTATTCTTCATTCCATTATTCTATTCTATTCTATTCTATTCTATTCTATTCTATTCTATTCTATTCTATTCTATTCTATTCTATTCTATTCTATTCTATTCTATTCTATTCTATTCTATTCTATTCTTCATTCCATTATTCTGTTCTATTCTATTCTATTCTATTCTATTCTATTCTATTCTATTCTATTCTATTCTATTCTATCTATTCTATTCTATTCTATTCTATTCTATTCTATTCTATTCTATTCTATTCTATTCTTCATTCCATTATTCTGTTCTGTTCTGTTCTGTTCTGTTCTATTCTATTCTATTCTATTCTATTCTATTCTATTCTATTCTATTCTATTCATTCTATTCTATTCTATTCTATTCTATTCTATCTATTCTATTCTTCATTCCATTATTCTGTTCTGTTCTGTTCTGTTCTGTTCTGTTCTGTTCTGTTCTATTCCCTATGCTATGATATGCTATGCTATTCAAAAAAAAATTCTGTCTCTCTAGTCTATCCATTCATCCACACATACACACACACACATATGCATTTTGAAAACAAGATATTTGATTATTTATTAGTTTTAGATAAAAAAATCTTGGATTTTAAAAAAGATCTTGGAACCCTGACAACATATCCTCTTAATCCCATTCAGTCATTTGGGTAGTTGCTCAAAACTATTCAAAATGCTGAACAGTTTCGCTTCCCAGAATCATTGATGATCTTCTGATGCATTTTAGACTTCTAAGTCTCCCAATATGGAACCCAACAGGAGTAAAAGCAATTTCCCCCCCTTATATTTAAAAAAAAGTCAGCATACAGATCAATACTGCATGAGAAAGGTTGATTGTGCCGTGAGGTCTCTCCCTTCGTTTTCTTCCCGAAGCTCCTTCTCAAAGTTTGATCCGAAAGCTTCGGAGACAGGAGGGAAAATGCTCTCTCCTTTTTACATGGTATCTGCGATAATGAAATAAGTATTGCCATTGAGTTCTGTCCTCATTAATTCATGGAAATATTGATAGTGTATCTGGGGAATAACCCATCCCCATTGAACATTAAAGCAAGGACCGCCAAACTGCTGTAGATCTTCTGCACTGTGTTTTCTTGTTTTAGTTAAGGACCAAAATACTGTAAGAGAGAAGCAAAGGGAGAAAGAGAGAATAAATTTCATTGCCATCCCTGATGAAATATGATCTTTTGGGATTGTTTCTCTCCTTCTTCTTCTTCTTCTTCTTCTTCTCTTCTTCTTCTCTTCTTCTTCTTCTTCTCTTCTTCTTCTTCTTCTTTTCTTCTTCTTCTTCTTCTTCTTCTTCTTCTTCTTCTTCTTCTTCTTCTTCTTCTTCTTCTTCTTCTTCTTCTTCTTCTTCTTCTTCTTCTTCTTTTTCTTCTTTCTTCTTCTTCTTCTTCTTCTTTCTTCTTCTTCTTCTTCTTCTTCTTCTTCTTCTCTTCTTCTCGTTCTCCTTCTCCTTCTCCTCCTTCTCCCCCTCCTCCTCCTCCTCCTCCTCCTCCTCTCCACAAATCTCAGTCCCTTCTAGCACTGATGATGTTACTAGCTTGGTCATGAACATCTGCAGAAAACAAGCAAGCTCAGAGAGCACCAAGGACCCCACTGTCTCCTCCTCCTCCTCCTCTCCTCCTCCTTCTCTTCTCCTTCTCTTCTCCTCCTTCTCTTCTCCTTCTCCTTCTCCTTCTCCTTCTCCTTCTCCTTCTCCTTCTCCTTCTCCTTCTCCTTCTCTTCTCCTTCTCCTTCTCCTTCTCTTCTCCTTCTCCTTCTCCTTCTCCTTCTCTTCTCCTTCTCCTTCTCCTTCTCCTTCTCCTTCTCCTTCTCCTTCTTCTTCTTCTTCTTCTTCTTCTTTTTCAGATAATGAACTTGATCTATTATTTCAGATGGTATATTTATACACAGGCCCTTATTATTCCAGAAAAGTATTTTTGTTCCTGGAAGAATGTTAAATGATTGTTCTTCTTCTATTTTGCATGTTCTCTTTTACCGTCTGCTACTATTTATGCCATTTTGAGGGGTCTCATCAGGTATTTTCAGTACTTGAATTTACATTTTAGATAAACCAATAGGTTAATCATTCTGAATTTCCATACATATGTACACATACATTTTGATTAATCATGTAGATTTCCTTGGCTCAAAAGTCCAAATGACAAGTCAAATTATAACATCAAGCAGGGATTAGTATTGCCAATTTTATTTAATTCTAATTAATTCCTATGGATATTAACCATAGTTGATTAAGACTAAAAATGCCCCAGCAAATGAATTATCTAATTAACTATTGGTTTCTATTCATGACTTTATTTTCACTGAAGTCAAGAGCTTGAGGAGACTGAAATGTCTCAGGATATGGAAGAATTATTTCTGATGCAGATTGTCAAGCCATTTTTAAACTAATTTAAAAAATATTAGATCCCCCATTTTTAGCACTCAATACATTTTCCTTCAGTTGTCATGTGAAAATTCAATAGATTTGTGTGTGTGTGTGTGTGTGTGTGTGTGTGTGTGTGTGTGTGTTTGGAAATTGTATCCCCTCACCAGATATAACTAGTTTGATATGACTGAACTATATCTAGCGCACTTCAGATATCACCCTAAAAATACATGACGTCCTTCCAAAAAGCCTGTCAAAGTCATTTTTGGATTTCTTCCCCAAATTCAAGTATTTCTCCTGGAAAAAAAAAAGTAACAATCCCCCACTTATTTATAAGTTTCATTTTAGGATAAATCAAATGGCAGCTATAATCTCAAACTTTAAGATGTTGCTTTCTTTAATGAGATCTATTTGACATGGCCTTTTTTAAAAATGACCCTGTATTCCCTTGCATCGACTGAATGGAGCTGAAAATTTACTGACAGGATGCCCTTCCTGATGCTTATGCAGAGTTCACAGCAGACCCATTGCATCTAGAGAAATATCTGCCGCTACCTAGGATTGAACTCACAGCCTCCTGACTGTGAGGTCAGAGCTCCATTCTAGGCCACCGCACCATTATCTATTTGACATCTCCTACCGTGTTTTTATTTATTTATTTATTTATTTATTTATTTATTTATTTATTTATTTATTTATTTATTTATTTATTTATTTATTTATTTATTTATTTATTTATTTATTTTGCAGACTTTTATACCGCCCCTCTCCCGTAGGACTCGGGGCGGTTTACAGCCAAATTTAAAACGTAACAATAATAAATATTTAAACAGAATTAAATAACCTAGGCTGTACTAAAAACCAAATTAAAATCCCATACTAAAACCCTAACTACTTAATTTAAATTACATAAAAACCCGAGGAGCTCTAGGCCAGGCCGGCTTGATTGAAGAGATGAGTCTTCAGTTCTCTTCTGAAGGTGCGGAGATCATGACATGTCCGGAGTTCCGGAGGGAGCTCGTTCCACATCGTCGGTGCCCCCACAGAAAAGGCTCTCCCCCTGGGCGCCACCAGCTGACATGCTTAGCCGATGGCACCCTGAGGAGGCCCCCCTGTGGGAGCGAACTGGTCGGTGGGAGGTATTTACTGGCAGTAGGCGGTCCTGTGTTTCCCTGAAAGTAAGGCCTACACCAACAGTAAGCCCTAGCTTGATTTTGGGGAGAGGACCTAATATAAGCCCTACCCCAAAAAAAGCCCTAGTTTTGGGGAAAGGCACACACCTAAAATCAAGCTACGGCAGGGGTGGGAGGGATGTGGAGCTGCCCCACCCACCCCGCACCGCTTTCCTTGCAGCCAGGCCTCTCCTTGCTGGCCCACTTCTTCTCTCTTCTGCAGCCAGGCCTGCATTTCTCAGTCACGGAGTTTTCCGGAAGGTCTCTGCAGCTGAGAACAGAGCTATGGATTCAATTCTGCAAGAGCTCAGCAGTCGAGCACCAAGCTATGGATTGAATCTATAGCTCAGTACTCGGCTTCTTAGGCCTTCTGGAAAGGCCTGACTGCAAAATGCAGGCCCGAATGCAGCTGCAGAACTTCGGCCCCAGAAGAAGTGGACTGGCTGGGTGGGGTTGTCGGTGCCGGAAGTGAGGTAAGGCCTAGCCGGAAAATAAGGCCTAATGCCCCTTTTGGAGGCAATAAAAAAGACCCGGTCTTATTTTCAGGGAAATACGGTAGTTAGCAAATAATTGTAACTTAATAAGCTAGGTTTGTTTTTTCCAGCTTCTGCATCAAACTGAGAAAAGAGGAGGGTTCTTTAACTCCATTAATGTTCAGGAGTCCATTATTTAAAGCATCTCAATTTTCTTTCAGATTTTACAAGGAAACTGGGCAAAAAAGACCCATTTTAATGAATAGAAACAGAGAAGACTGATGGTAGAAAAAAAGACTCAATGTTCATTGAGGTTTTGAGGTTTTTCTTTTCTTTTCTTTTCTTTTTAATTTATTATTTTCAATTATTATTTTTATATTTATTTCTTTTAATATTATATTATTATTGTTGTTGTTGTTGTTGTTGTTATTGTTGTTGTTGTTGTCAGATGGTGGACTTGTGTTTATCCCAAGCATATTTAACTTGCTTATTGTAGATAGAAGATGACCAGGCTAATAATAAAGTTGTTTAAAAATATAATAAAAAGCCTTGTGTTCTTCCTTTCTTTTCTCTCTTTTTATTTTTAAAGACAATTGAATTAAATAATTGATGCATGCCTGTGAAGTCATTACTATATATAGTTGGGTTTGAGTTCACTTCTGAGTTCACTTTTCTTTTTGACTCACGTATAGCCTTACAAGAGAATAACTAAACAAATTAGCAAAAAATAAAGTTCTTCCATATTAACCAGAAATGCCTTGTGGTGGCAGTATTTTGAAGCCTGATTTCTGCATCAATAGCCATGTCTAGATGCAATGGAGAAGACGTTATCACGTCAAGATAACGGAATCCAGACATTAATGACTCTCTCTCTGTATATGCCGTTCATTAGAAATAAACAAAAGTCCTTGTTAGGCTGCATGTTTGTTTGGTGAGGTATTTATAGAAGCTGATTTTTTTTTTGCTTGCCTTAATTAGTTTTCAATGTCTTGCATCTAGACCTGACAGTCGAGCAGCCAGAAGAGTGCAGAAGTCTTCCTTAGATATTGCACATGCTGGCTTGGAAATTGTGGAAACAGCTCCATTGTTTTGCAGCTAAAAGCATTGCTCTAGTGCCCTCTCTTGCTCTCTTTCTCCCCCATTTCCATTTCCATCTCCTCCCCTCCCCTCCCTCCTCTCCCTTCCCTCCTCTCCCTCTCCCTGACGCTCTCTCTCCCCTCTTTCCTCTCTTTTCCTGAGCAGCTTTGTCAGAGCCGTCACAGCAGTGGTGGGATTCAGCCAGTTCGCATGCACCACTTCGGCAGAACCTGTAGCTAATTTTTTCTTGCCCAGGCCCAGAATGGACTTCTAGAAGCAGCATCCACACAGAGAACCGGTTGTTCACATATTTGAATCCCACCACTGGTGCACAGTCTTATTGTGCTAAGATAACCAGGAATTAAACACAGTAAACAGTGGTCTGTATTAAATGGTGGTTATCTTACACTATCTACAATATCATACACAGGACAATATACATACACATAGTAATACAGCAGAATCCAGCAAACAGCAATTACAGCAGGCAATGGACGAGAGAGAGACACTTCAGCAAAGCCTTCCTTTTATACTCAGGCTCTTAAAGGGACACAGACCTCTGCTGAGTCATTCCATCATTGCATCATACACCGTACATTGCATTACATCATTACATAAGCTGTTTAGCTGTTAAATTATACCCTGACAAGCTTCAAAGAGGTGTTTGCTCAAACCACTGTTGAAATGAACCACTCTTTCAAACTTTTCATAGCCCACGTGTTCACCAGAAACCTCACATGAAAAATTCAGGACTGTCCTCATGACATTTGGAGATATAGCTCAGATTTATCTTTTGCTATTCAGGTCTGACACGACTGAAGGGCTGAATGATGACAACAAGGTCTATTGATGGCCAGTTTGTCAGGTGCCAGACTTCCAGGAAATTGCTAGCATTTTGGGATTTGGTATTTGTGAGACGGTCATAGTTTCCAGTGAAACTGTGGTTAAGTCTGTCCATAGGTTGTAAAATTAAAGAGTTTTCATCATGTCTAGTTGGCGTTCCGGATGTGTTCTGATAATCTTCAGCCTGCTTGTTTTACATAGTGGCTTTTGCAGTCTTTACATGCGTGTTGTAGAGATGACTCCTGTTTATTCTACTGGAACTTCTGAGGCTTTTGATTTACTTAGGATGTTTTGTAATTTCTTATTTGTGGCTGTGTTAGGAGTGAAATGCACAGCAGACGTGCCAAAAACAGCAAACAAATTGGCATTTGTCCATCCTCAAATATCTGGAAATTGGAACGTTTCAAAGATGACTCAATTTTTCCAAAATTTTGTGCAGGCATTAAGATTCACACAAATCATTTGTGCAAAAGAGCACTGGAGTTAATGTTTCTGTTTGCCTAATATGTTTGCAGCGATTCTGAAATGTTAGAAAATATTGCCACTGTTTGCCCAAACCAATTTTGGGCATTGGTACAGTTAATATTGCAATAGATCAAATACTAATATCCGAAAAGAGTTATAACCTGCTATGATATGCTAGTACATTAAATTGCAAAACCACATTATTATTATGGCATTGCAATACAGTCAACAGTAGCAAAATAGCATTATAAAATGCAGTACTAAGTTGCAAACTTCATTATGCTGGCGTGTTAACAAAATAAAAAGAAAATCAATGTTTCTATTCTGAAGTAAAATGTTAATTCTTGGAACTTTACTTAAAAAATATCTTTCAACAGTTTTTTTTTTCTTTAAAAAATAGGCTTTTAAGTCTGCAAAACAAAGCATATTTTCATGGAATTAAACCTAACTGAGATCTGAAGAGTCGCGTTGAAATAAATGAAATTGTCTATTTTTTTTTACATTGATTCAAAATATGTCCATTCCAAATGTGTTAATTAGGGTTTGGTAGAATTAAGTCAAAGTACCTCAGATGTTCCTCTTTCCATACATATTTTCTCATCCCCTTTTGTCGAAATCACAATGGGATAAGAAAACATTTTTTTTCCTTCCCCTATTCTGTGCATCAGATGAGGTGGAACTCAAAATAATGAATCAAAGTGGCTTGTTTGGAATAAACCTGTAAAGTGGAAGTAAGTTCTATTCAAAAGAATTTGAAATTACCAAGGATAATCTTTTGTGTTTCAAAAGACCCAGAGCAGGTTCTACAAAAATAATTACTTTTTTTTGTTTAGTTTTTTTTTTTAAGTTCCTGGAAAACATCCAAATAGGAAGGGAAGGAAGATAAATAACCTACTTGTGTTACTATTGGTAGGAAATACTGCATCGCCATGAAACTTCAATGTTCTTCCTGAAGTTGTGGTGGAATAATATTAACTTATATCCACAATATCAGTGAAATAGAAGTTGCCTTCAGAAGTTATGGGTTCTTATCTCTGGGGGTTTTTACAGTAAGAAAATACTGGACAGCTACTCATCTGAAACGGTATAGGGTTTTCTGCATGAGCAGGGGGTTGGAGTAGAAGACCTTTGAGGTACCTTCCAGCTCTATTCTGATTGATTGATTGATTGACTTTAATACTGTCAAGGTTGTAATTAGCAAGGGGGGAATAAGAAGACTAGGGGGAGGGGAGAAACCTGCTATGAAAACATTACTCATGTGGTCATCATTGATAATCTTGAGAAGAGAACAGCTATCAGAAGTTTGTAATGTAAAGGTGGAAAAGAAAACCCATGATTTAGACACACGTACACATATATGGCTTATTTGTACTTTATATTTATATGATATGGACAATCCCACCTACAGTAGCTGTTGTTCAGTCGCAAAGTTGGGTCCGGCTCTTCACAACCCCATGGACCATATTATGCCAGGCTTCCCTGTTCTCCACTGTTTTCCTGGAGTTTGCTCATTGCGTTGATGACCCTATCTAACCATCTCATTCTCAGCTGTCCCCATCTCCTTTGGCCTCCCATTTTTTCCAACCTCAGGGTCTTCTCCAATGAGTGGCCAAAATATTTGAGCTTCAGCTTCAGTCTCTGTCCTTCGAAAGAACAACCAGGGTTGATATTCTTTAGCATTGAGTGACCTGATCTTCTTGCAGTTGAAAGAACTTTCCAGAGCCTTCTCCAACACTGCAATTGGAAAGCATCAGCTCTTCAGCGCTCAGCCTTATGGTCTAGTTCTCAAAGCACTACAGTTCAAAGCATCAGTTCTTCTGTGCTCAGCCTTCCTTATGGTCCAACTCTCACAGCCATACAAAATGTTATTTTTTTTAATGCCAGAGGTAACATTTACTGCAAGCCCCAGCTAACAGGCGAGGTGACATAGGTCCAGCAAAATATTAGATAAAATGCTAAGATCTCAACTCGGTTATTATTATTATTATTTTCCAACTGAGAAGAGAGGCAAATCTGATTTCAACTTTCACATTAATTCTACAGAAGAAATGATTACCTTTGTCAGTGGTGCTTGGTTATAATTAAAATTAATATGCAGCTCCAAGGATACTGCTTTTGAAGAAGTCCTGTTTACTGACTGACGCCTCCGTGGCAAATGAGTGGAAGTAATTTTGATGTATTATAACTCTGGAGCAGGGCTGATTGTTTATTCCTAATTATGGAGAATCCTGGAAAGGGTGGGAGTGCCTGAACACGTCAAAATAAAGGTTGCTGTGCTGTTCTATGCTGAACGTAATTTGCTTGTTCCAGAGGAGGTAATGAGTTCAAGGTTGGACTGCAGAAGGCATTAAGATGAAAGAATTTGTATTGCACCAACTCTTGAATGTGGAAATTACATTCTGTGCACAGGGACATATTTTCATATCCTTTGAGGCAAAATACCAATGAAAGGCATGCAGCTGAGGTTAGTCGATTTCAAATTTTGATACCAAGTTAGTGGTAAAGTTCTAGTTCCACTTTACAAAACCTTAGTACAGGGGTCTCCAGCTCCCAATCTGTAGACTGGTACAGGGTCAGGGCATGCCAGCAACCAGTCCACACAAACAAGCAAAAATCCCATCCATGAGATGCAGGCAGCACACAAAATCACACAGTCTCCAGTCCATGGAAAAACCTTTCTCCATGGAATCAGTCTCTGGTGCTCAAAAGGTTGGGGACCTCCGCCTTACTAAGACCACACTTGGAATACTGCATCTAGTTCTGGTCACCACAATATAAAAAAGATGTTGAGACTCTAGAAAAAGAGCAGAGAAGAGCAGCAAAGATGATTAGGGGGCTGGAGGCTAAAACATGCAAAGAACGGTTACAGGATTTGGTGTGTCTGGCCCAGGGGTAGGCAACCTTGGCTCTTTTGTGACTCGTGGAGTTCAACTCCCAGAATTCCTGAGCCAGCCATGCTGAGGGGAAATAGAATACAACCCATCCCACTGACTCAAATTGTGCTTCCTTCTCCTTCTCCTTCTCCTTCTCCTTCTCCTTCTCCTTCTCCTTCTCCTTCTCCTTCTCCTTCTCCTTCTCCTTCTCGTCCTCCTCCTCCTCCTCCTCCTCCTCCTCCTCCTCCTCCTCCTCCTCCTCTTCTTCTTCTTCTTCTTCTTCTTCTTCTTTTCTTCTTCTTCTTCTTCTTCTTCTCCTCCTCCTCCTCCTTCTCCTCCTCCTCCTCCTCCTCCTTCTCCTCCTCCTCCTCCTTCTCCTTCTCCTTCTCCTCCTCCTCCTCCTCCTTCTCCTCCTCCTCCTCCTTCTCCTCCTCCTCCTCCCTTTGTAGTTTTAGGAAGTTTGATTACCCTATTAAATTGATTGTACACCAATCTGTAGGAAATTAGTAATTTGTCTATTGAATTTCTGGACTGAGACAGATTTTTAAGATTTTATTTAACTTATTTATACTCAAACTTTATACTCGAACTTATATGCTGCCCTTCTCCTAGGATCCAGGGCGGCTTACAAACAATGCAATAAAATTACAACAATAAAATTAATCACATTCATACAGCATACAAGCTCAGTCATCTCACATTCGCTGATGGAGGGACACTCCTAGGCCCAGGGGCAGAGCACAGCTCATACGCCCCAAGCCTGTCGGCATAAGTACGTCTTTAACAATTTCCGGAAAGCTTCTAAATTGGTTGGAGTCAGCCTAATGCAAAACGTGTATTTTTTTTAATATCTAATCTGGTTTAAATCAATTGGGAATATCCAAACTGAATTCAATCAAGTTTCTGAATTAATTTAAAAAGGGGATATCTTAAATTGGATTGCCTCCAACTGAACTAATGGTTATAATCAGCTCAAACTCAATTTATGCAAGATTCTTTTCTGCATTTTTCATCTCTATGACCATCTAAGGTGGATACATGATGGCGTATTCCTATAGCACAGGGGTTCTCAACCTTGGCAACTTTAAGACTTGTGGACTTCAACTCCCAGAATTCCTCAGCCAGCTTTGCTGGGAATTGAAGTCCACAAGTCTTAAAGTTGCCAAGGTTGAGAACCCCTGCTATAGCATAAGAGTTGATTTGTACAGTAAAACTGATAGTTGTATATAACTCGGTCCAAGAGATTATGCTTATTTGAAATTTTTTTTTTAAAAAAATCTACCATTAGAGAAGGAAAGGAAAGGGGAGAGAGGACAGCCCAGCCCATTTTGCAAATTGTATAATTGCTTAGAAAGCAACATTTCTCTCCCTTGTTTCCAAACAATCTTCCATATTAATCTTCCTAAATATCTCATTAGTAACCTAATTTGATTTTCCAATTGCTTTTAATATTAGAGCACATCTTAATTTGCTATTAAAATAAACACAGAGATTCAGCTGCTTTTCCCTATCCATTCAAAAGTATCAGTTTAATGGCATTTGATAGAAAACTTTATGTTATGAATAATCTGAAAGCTTGATTGCCTGCAAGTAATCAAGCTTTCAGATCAAGTTATGAATGACAAACATTTTTTTTCTGGGGCATGTAGAATATATTTAAATGTTTTCATTGTCAGAACTTCAGAATCAACAATTTGATTGTGTTCAGTGCAGTGTGCCTACAATGTTACATGTTTCATATGTATGCTAGTAGATTATAATTAACATAACTTTGTCTAAGCTGCTGGGAATTATTTGTTTGTTTGATATAATGTAAGGGTTTATGACATTTGTTTCAGCATGCTTCAAATATTCTGTAATTAAATATAAACTAATAGTCCAATAGTTTAATAGTTTAGGCTATTTTTGCATACTATGATGTCCAATTATTATTATTATTATCATCATCTTCTTCTTCTTCTTCTTCTTCTTCTTCTTCTTCTTCTTCTTCTTCTTCTTCTTCTTCTTCTTCTTCTTCTTCTTCTTCTTCTTCTTCTTCTTCTTCTTCTTCTTCTTCTACTTCTTCTTCTTCTCTTCTTCTTCTTCTTCTTCTTCTTCTTCTTCTTCTTCTTCTTCTTCTTCTTCTTCTTCTTCTTCTTCTTCTTCTTCTTCTTCTCCTTCTCCTTCTCCTTCTCCTTCTGCTTCTGCTTCTGCTTCTGCTTCTTCTGCTTCTGCTTCTGCTTCTTTTGCTCCTCCTCTCCTCTCCTCCTCTTCTTCTCAATAAATTAATATTCATTATGCCAACATTATGCCACAGGTAACCTTTTCCGTCACATGAGTATGCTGATTAATTCACAAACCCTGGATCTTGAAATATCCTTCTGAACATCAGCGCTTTCATTGTGAGCCACCTATCACAATTCGGTCCAGGGAAAATAGCTTTGACTTTCAGATGTTCACGTGGTATTTCAGCTATTATTCAAACTTGGGCTGCTAGTGCATACAGCAGCCCATCTGTTTCTGATTACTTTGATTGTTTTCTCTGGGGAGGTGGGGATTGTTCATGCTTGCGATCTCTTACTTCCTTCCACCCACCCATCCCCAACTAACTGCTCTTTAGATTTGGTAGGCTTGACTTATTGCATGAAAAGCAACAAAGTCTGTGACAGAAATAAATAAGCACACATTATGCCCTTAAACACATTGTACTATTTCTATAGCTTTGATATCACGGTGATTGACTAAAATCTATCAATCACATCAGTTTCTAGGCATTTACCATAAGGCCCTTCTCATTCTTTTGGCTAAGATCAAACGTAGTGTGCATGAGTAGTCATAAATAGAAGACCACAACTTTTGTGTAGTACTGAGACCATCTGCATAATCCTCCTCCTCCTGCTGCTCCTCCTGCTGCTCCTCCTGCTGCTCCTCCTGCTCCTGCTGCTCCTGCTGCTCCTGCTGCTCCTGCTCCTGCTCCTGCTCCTCCTGCTCCTCCTCCTCCTCCTGCTGCTCCTGCTGCTCCTCCTCCTCCTGCTCCTGCTGCTCCTGCTCCTCCTGCTCCTGCTCCTGCTCCTCCTGCTCCTCCTGCTCCTCCTCCTGTTCCTCCTCCTGCTCCTGCTCCTGCTCCTCCTGCTCCTGCTCCTGCTCCTGTTCCTCCTGTTCCTCCTGTTCCTCCTGCTCCTCCTCCTGCTCCTGCTCCTCCTGCTCCTCCTGCTCCTCCTGCTCCTCCTCCTCCTCCTGCTCCTCCTCCTCCTCCTCCTGCTCCTGCTGCTCCTGCTCCTGCTCCTGCTCCTGCTCCTCCTGCTCCTCCTGCTCCTCCTCCTGTTCCTCCTCCTGCTCCTGCTCCTGCTCCTGTTCCTCCTGTTCCTCCTGTTCCTCCTGCTCCTCCTGCTCCTGCTCCTGCTCCTGTTCCTCCTGTTCCTCCTGTTCCTCCTGCTCCTCCTCCTGCTCCTGCTCCTGCTCCTCCTGCTCCTCCTGCTCCTCCTCCTCCTGCTGCTCCTCCTCCTCCTCCTCCTGCTGCTCCTGCTCCTGCTCCTGCTCCTGCTCCTTTTGCTCCTCCTGCTCCTCCTCCTGTTCCTCCTGTTCCTCCTCCTGCTCCTGCTCCTGCTCCTGCTCCTCCTGCTCCTGCTCCTGCTCCTGCTCCTGTTCCTCCTGTTCCTCCTGTTCCTCCTGCTCCTCCTCCTCCTGCTCCTCCTCCTGCTCCTCCTGCTCCTGCTCCTCATCATGGTTCCAAAAGATGAAACTGTTCAAAGAACTTCGAGGCATTGTTTACCTTAAAGAATCTTTAACCGAGCAGCATAGCTTCGTTATGTACATAGCTGAAGCCTAAACCTGACTTCCCCTCCCCTCAGCACATAGATCAAAGTACAATTCCCTCCTACAACTAACAGTCATAAATCACATTCTCCAATTAGTTTGAAATGCTGGCTTCCCACCCAGTTTCCTCTCCCGCCATCCTTTATCAGCTCTTGTTACGCTATTGAATGTCTGACTAACTCCCATCGCATTCCTCCACCTCCCTCCAGCAACATCTAACTCTAAGAGTAAAACAACAGAAAGAAAAAAAGTTGTGTCTCCATCACTGTCAAAGCAAGAACATCCAATGTTAGCAGCGTTGACACCCCTCTTCCTCCAGGATGTCTGCTCTACTATGGTGTTTTACTTTAATTTTTAGGCTGCCCAGAGAAGCTGTTCACCTGGATGGACATACCAATCTATAAATAGATAAAATAGGGCAGGTAGAATTTGTCTTGCTAGCAAGAACATTCAGATCCTAATAAGGAGCATAGATGTAATCACTGGCTTCAGAGCCCAGCAAAATCCAGTTTCAGTGGAATAAATAATACAGGAAAAAGAAGAGTCAGGATACATTGCCAATGCATAACCATGGATGTATCAGAGTGTTTCTGCAGATCCATTTCAACTACCTTTTAAAAACCGATATCATTTCCAAACTGCTTTTCCGCTAACTTTCTTCACCTTATCAGCATCTGCTCTTTCTGTAATTTATAGAATGAACTTTAAATAAACCATTGTAATGAACCCAAATGATGATTAATGACTCCTAAAATTCAGGCCAAATACATTTTTAGTATATCTGAATGGTTCTCTCTCTTTCTGTTGCTCTTTGGTGGTGGCAACTGTTATTAAAGCCAGCCTCCTTGAGTTAATTTATGTTCCAGGGCTTGTTGCAAAGCCAGAAAATTAATTAATGCAACTGCCAGCTTAAAGTGCTCTCTGAACACAGCCACATATTGACCAGATAGGGGTGATATATTTTATCCAGGTTTTAACAAAAATGAAAAGATAATTTGCTTGAGCTTATAAATCATCACATCCTCGGGTGGCAAATGCATGCATATGCCCTAAGATACATAACAACTGATTTCTATATAGGATCAAGATACTGAGGTTTCTTCATGAAAGTGGCAACTTTCTTGAACATGTTCACAAATGGATCAAAAGGAAAATGTAGTAATGAGAGTAGCAGCAGGTGTAAAGATGACAGTGCACTGGCAATAGACAATAATTTAATTTATATAGTTTCATAGTTTTGCCTTTTCTGAATAAATGTGTTCACTCAGTAGCCAGCAAAATCATACTCAGATCAAATAGTCACTGCTTCAATCAAATCTAATCCTCAAATCCCCAAGTTGAGAGTGAAATATGGCAGCTTTTAAAATGTAACTAGTTGCATATGATAATTATACGTTCGATCAAAATTAAGAGAAGAATATATTATGAGCGTTGGTCTTTAGAAGGTTGATTATTAATATTTTAGGATATTTTAAATATTGGTGTTATTTGTTTAAATCAGTGGTTTAAGATGGACAGTATTTAACATTTATTTGTTATGTATATGTGGGGGTCCATACATATGTTGTATATAGTATGTTTTGGTGTGTGTCATGTATGTGTTCACTTTGAGAGCGGGCAATTAAATTTCATTTTTGATGTGTGCCATTGGGCCCACAGTAAAAAAATAACAATAAAGGTTCTCTTCTCTTCTCTTCTCTTCTCTTCTCTTCTCTTCTCTTCTCTTCTCTTCTCTTCTCTTCTCTTCTCTTCTCTTCTCTTCTCTTCTCTTCTCTTCTCTTCTCTTCTCTTCTCTTCTCATCTCTTCTCTTCTCATCTCATCTTATCTCAACCTTTTCTTCACCATGGACCCCCTTTTGTGGCCACAGAACACGGCCACAGACCCCCCAAGACTTAAATATTTAAATAATAACATTTCTTCAAGCCTTCACAGATCTCCTGTGATGACATTGCCCCCACCCAGGGTCAACACACCGCAGGTTGACAATCACTGGTTTAAATATTTATATTTCCCTTTTAACATCAGCCAATTTCTTTTATTTTATCCAGTCCTTTTTCTAAGTCCTTCTCTTGGCCCGTCAGTTGTTAATCCATTTTTATGCCTTCTATATAAAATTTGTTCTAAACCTGACATTTCTTCATAAATGTGTTTGGATATAGACCGTACAAAGAAGTGAACGATAATATTGTAGCTCCTGGCTTGATTCTTCAGAGATCTCTTTTGCTTTTTCCAATATTGTAACATTTGTGTCATTTTGTAATTCCTAATAGTAACTGACATAAAAAATCAGATCTGTATTTTTTTAGCTTAAAATTTTTAGTCCCCTGTAGGGTTCTCGGGCCCCCCAAACCAAGAAAAACATGTGGTGATTCTTCCAAACTGAGTTCTTTATTGCTTTACACATATACATACAATCTTTCCAGACTAAGGACTCTACTATCTGCATCTAAAAAACATTCAGGGAACTCTTAGGGAACAATCCTTGCCAGACTGAGGAATAGAACAGAACAGAACAGAATAGAATAGAATAGAATAGAATAGAATAGAATAGAATAGAATAGAATAGAATAGAATAGAATAGAATAGAATAGAATAGAATAGAATAGAATAGAATAGAATAGAATAGAATAGAATAGAACATTGAATAGAACATTGAATAGAACATTGAATAGAATAGAATAGAATAGAATAGAATAGAATAGAATAGAATAGAATAGAATAGAATAGAATAGAATAGAATAGAATAGAATAGAATAGAATAGAATAGAAATGTAGAATAGAAAAATAGAATAGAATGGAATAGAATAGAAATGTAGAATAGAAAAATGTAATGTAATGTAATGTAATGTAATGTAATGTAATGTAATAGAATAGAATAGAATAGAATAGAATAGAATAGAATAGAATAGAATAGAATAGAATAGAATAGAATAGAATAGAATAGAATAGAATAGAATAGAATAGAAATAAGGAATAGAATAGAATAGAATAGAAATAAGGAATAGAATAGAATAGAATAGAATAGAATAGAATAGAATAGAATAGAATAGAATAGAATAGAATAGAATAGAATAGAATAGAATAGAATAGAAATAAGGAATAGAATAGAATAGAATAGAATAGAATAGAATAGAATAGAATAGAATAGAATAGAATAGAATAGAATAGAATAGAATAGAATAGAATAGAATAGAATAGAATAGAATAGAATAGAACAGAACAGAACAGAATAGAATAGAATAGAATAAAATAGAATAGAAATAAGGAATAGAATAGAATAGAATAGAATAGAATAGAATAGAATAGAATAGAATAGAATAGAATAGAATAGAATAGAATAGAATAGAATAGAATAGAATAGAATAGAATAGAGAGTTGGAAGGGTCTTCTAGTCCAACCCCCTGCTCAGGCAGGAAACCCTATACCATTTCAGATAAATTGTTGTCCAGTCTCTTCTTAAAAACTTCCAGTGTTGGAGCATTCACAATTTCTGGAGGCAGGTTGTTCCGCTGATTAATTGTTCTAACTGTCAGGAAGTTTCACCTTAGTTCTTGTTTCTCTCCTTGATTAGTTTCCATTCGTTGCTTCATGTCCTGCCCTCAGGTGCTTTGGAGAATAGCTGGATCGCCTCCTGTTTGTGGCAACCCCTGAGATATTGGAATTTGGTACTTCTCTAGCATATATTTCATATCTGTCCTACTTCACCGGAATTATCATGATTTACACATGAGGCATTTTTAACAAGGCCTGATGGAAACAAACCTGAGACATGTATCTTCAGTACCTTGGACAGTTGCCACCAATTTCTCCAATGGTCCAACTACTCCAGCATTCTCACACAGTGGCCTTAGCTGCACAAGGAAGCCCATTGATCTCCCTGCAGGTAGTTTTCTCAGCCAGTTACACTGCCTTCAGGTCATAAATTGGTCCATCCCTTTTTTGAAGACAGTCAGGTAATAGCCAACACCATATTTTGTGGTAATTTCTACAACAGGCTCAAATTCACAGTATATTGACCTGTGGAGGAACTTGAAGAATCTCTTGATTTTGGAGGCAGAAGGAAGAAAAGCTGAAGGGAGAGAGAGAAGAGCCATTTTTTATTACTGAGAGAAGACTGTAATCTTTAAAAATTCTCCAAGTGAGAGCCATTCTGTACCTTAATACTATTGATGCTGCTGCTGCTACTATTACTAACACTAGTAATAAATCAGTAGACTCAGTAGCGATTCCTTGTACTTTTATTTAGCAAATTGCTCCTGAATAGCCCTGGGCAGCTTATCAAACACATAATGATAAATGGTAATAAAATCTACGAAGATAAAAAACAACAACAGAAACTCGAGAATTATTATTTTCGTTTTTAAAAATCTTGGCTAAAAATGAGGCTATTCAGAGCCCCCTTCTCACTGGAACTAAGATAGGGGCCATCTGAACTTTAATGGCAATTTGTTCCAGAATGTGGACACCCCAATGAACAATTAGAAATACCAAAATCCAGTGTTATACTGGAATAGAATAGGAGCTGGAAGGGACTTTGGAGATCTTCTAGTCCAGCTTCCTGCTTAAGCAGGAGAGCCTATACCATCTGAGACAGGTAATTATCCAGTCTCTTCTTAAAAATCTTCAGTGATGGAGCACCCACAACTTCTGGTGGCAAGCTGTTCCACTGGTTGATTGTCCTCATTGTCAGGAAGTTTCTCCATAGTTCCAGGTTGCTTCTCTCTTTGATTAGTTTCCAACCATTGTTTCTTGTCATTCCCTCTGGTGCTTTGGTGACCCTCTCTTCTTTGTGGCAGCCCCTCAGATACTGGAACACTGCTATCATGTCTCCCCTATTTCTTCTTTTCTTTAGAATGGCCAAACCCAAGTCCTGTACCCGTTCTTCGTGCGTTTTGGTCTCCAGCCCTTTGATCATCTTAGTTGCTCTTCTCTGAATTTTTTTCCCCAGACTCTCAACATCTTTTACCATATCTAATTGTTTGTTATTGTTTTTTTTGCAAGGAAAAGTGATACATCCTGGAACCATTTTCTTGCTTCACTTTTCAACTGACAAAAAAAGGCTGTCAAAGCAAGGTATGAACAAATGTTATGATAAACCTTCTTTCCTGATCATCAGCCTAACTCTATCCAATACAGCTACATGACTATCCATCCAGCTATCAGTCTATGCTACCAATTCAATGAGACATGAAGCTAGCTACCTTTCACTCTCCTTTTCTCTTTTCCCCCCATCAAAACTTGGGGAAAAGAAAAAAAAACCAGTCCAAAAGACATTTAAATAATAAAAACGGAAGGGAGAAGGTTAAACCATGAAATGCACACACCAGAAAAGTGCAGGAAATGAGCTCCAGCAGAAGTTTCTGCTGCTCTCAGAGGTTCTCGGTGACAATATAATAATAAGCTCCATGGCAACCAATTGGGCTATCACAGAAAGAGGATTAAGGAAGACTTCAAGTGAACGAATAAGCAGCAGGCAAAATCCAGCTCACAGCAAGCCATGCTCTTGCATTCATGTAATTTTCTTGCTGTTGTAATAAAATTAGGGACGGGGGAGTGTGTACGTGAGGATAGAAGAGAATGTCAGATGAAGTGAATGGATAGTTTGATGTTTCCCCTGCATTCCGAACCTTTTATTTCTCAGCCATTTCTATGACCAGTTCCAACACCATGAAAATACGTCCAGTAATTCTTACAACTTTGAACTATGGTGCTGGAGAAGACTCATGCGAGTCCCCCTGGACTGCAAGATGATCCAACTGATCAGTCCTAGAGGAGATCAACTCCGACTGCTCTTTAGAAGGCCAGATCCTGAAGTCGAAACTCAAGTGCTTTGGCCACCTAATGAGAAGGAAGGACTCACTGGAGAAGGGCCTAATGCTGGGAAAGATGGAGGGCAATAGAAGAAGGGGACAACAGAGAGTGAGGTGGCTGGATGGAGTCCCTGAAGCAGTAGGCGTGAGCTTCGATGGACTCCAGAAGAGGGTAGAGGACAGGAAGGCCTGGAGGAACGTTGTCCATGGGGTCTCAATGGGTTGGACACAACTTTGCAACTAACAACAGCAACAAATTCGTACAAGCTACCACCAGATATGCAGTTACAAAAGAATCATATTTTGACACCAAAGTGCTATAGATACCGGTCATACTCCATGGCTGAAAGTTGTTTTCTCCCCATCCCTCAATTTGATAAATATACTTCATTTATTAATTTTTTATGCTGCCCATCCTTTCCACAAGCTGACTCATAATGTAATACACATGGTCCTTGTCTTACAATGAAAATATTGGCTATTGTTCTTCTATGCAAAATTTAGGCCCAGGTGAACTAAATCAGGCCTCATGGAAAAAAGTATGAAACCCAAAACTGTGCTATGCTCAGTTTTCCAATTTGCAACTGTAGTTTACTCAACATGATTTTGCTAAGCTTGCTTGTTTCAAATATATTTAGAAGGACTGGAATTGTGAGAAATGGGGAACTGAAAGTAGTTGTTAGGTACAGGTTCAGATGTACACGGGTATGTGGAAAGTTGTGATCAGCAGAGGGTCAACAGAATGTGTAAGATTGCTCACCACCTGTCTATGATGTTAGGATGAGAAAGAGAATAAAAGGTTGGGAGCGGACCTGATTGATTTGCCATTGGCCAATAGCCGTCCTTGCTGGATCTGCTATGTCATTGGTCCTCATTGCAATGGGTTGCTAATGTAAGGGATGTTATGCTGTTTGTTCATGTTCCAAATTACTACTGAAATAAATCTCTGAATCCTAAAGTAAGAATTATGGTTTTGTATTGCTGTCTCTTGTTTCTTTTATTGGGTTCTTCCACGACAACTTTATTTAGTGATTGTTTGAAGTTACAATGGCACTGAATAAAATGACTTATGCTCCTTTTTCATACTTACAACCGTTGGAGCATCCCCATGGTCACATGATTTACATTCATATGCTTGACAGCTGACCCACATTTATGACATCCTGGTATCATGTGATCCCCTTTTGCAACCTTCTGACAAGCAAAGACAATGAGGAAATCAGATTCGCTCAAGAACTGCAGTGAACCAGTTAACAAATGTGGCAAAAAAGGTCACAGGATGGGGCAAAATTCACTTAACAAATTTCTCACTTAGCAACATAAATTTTGGGCTCAGCTGTGGTCATCAGTCAAGGACTACCTGCATACATTAAGCTCTTTTATATCAGAAGTTGTCCTGTAAATGACATCGATTGTCTCTGTCAAACCTTGGGATTTTGCAGGCCTCTAAGTCCAAATCCGACTCTTTGGCTGTCCTTGTCCAGTCCATATGGACTACTTGTCAAGAACAAAAATTTGGTAGCTACGTGCCTCTTTGTGTTTTCTTGCCATTAGAGTTGGGGAAGGGGTAAAGGTGTTGTTTTAATTGTTTAGATGGAGAAATGAAACTTGGTTCAGTCTGCTGAATACAGTGAGAGCCTGAGTCATCTCCAAGGACACTAAAGCAGGTGTGGAAGAAAAGCAGACGGTTCCTGTAACAAAGGGAAATCGCTTACAGTGAGTATGTGAAAGGGTGAGGGGAGCTTGGCCAATGAGATTGTCATTTAATTCTTGGATCTGGTGTCTGGGAACCTCAGAGTGAATTTTGCTTCGACAATACTATGCCGTGTATTCAATAAACAGTTCGAATTACAGAACTGGAATGAGCCTGGTGATTTATTTCGATTCTTGAGCTGGAGGTTGACATTACTTTGATTTTGAAGATGACTGCTATTTTTTTTTCTTTCCTTTCTTTCCTTTCTTTCTTTCCTATTTATGTATGTGCATGCATGCAGTCCTATTGGCTCAACCCTCCACAACAGGCCCAGTTTCTCAGGTGGTTTCTTGGGGAAATTAATTGCCCACACCTGGGCTATGTGCTCTTACTTACCTGTATGGATCAACCATTCTTCAGGGATTTTAAAAAATAATTCTGTTGGGGATCTTGCCTGATGTGAATTCATTTTTTTTCAACCAGCAAATGCCTGGAAAGATGAATCTGAGAAGCATCCACAGATAACTACGTTCTAAACTTTACACTGAGAGTTTAGAGAAGAGAAGATATCTCTTCCACTTTGTGTGAATTTTTAAAATACCTTGCACAGTTCCAATTGTGCTAGAAACTTTTCAGGTTAGAAACTTCTCTGTTGTTTCCTGAAAGAATAATGAGACACTGACTAGTTTAAGAAGTCCAGGGGAAGAAATCTGTATTCATCTGTTAAGAGAGAAAATGTTCCCGGGCAATTTCAGTTTGTCCTGAAATTCTTTTCCATGGGTTCTTCACAGCTGATTAATAAAAATTTGGAAAGAATATTTGAAACACCATACATGTGTGACACCCACTCTCTTGGGGTTGCGGCAGGTCCCAATGATCTGGAACTTAGTGTCCCTGTGGAAACCCTGTCATTCTTTTAATTGCTACAGTTGTTTATTTTTTCTAAGTTCAGGCTGTTATCTTTTCTTATTATTTTTGAAACTGTTTAATTATATCTTCTGATGATGCAAGTCACCAAGGTATTTTTGGAGTAAATGAGAAAAAAAAGAAAAGAAAAGAAAAGAAAAGAAAGAAAGAAAGAAAGAAAGAAAGAAAGAAAGAAAGAAAGAAAGAAAGAAAGAAAGAAAGAAAGGAGGGAGGGAGGAAGGGAGGGAGGGAGGGAGGAGGAAAAGCATGGGAAGGGGGAGATGGAGGAAAAGGATGGGAAGGGGAAATGGAGGAAGAGGAAGAGGAGGAGGAGGAGGAAGAAGAAGAAGAGAAGGAGGAGGAGGAGGAGGGGGAGGAGGAGGAGGAGAAGGAGAAGGAGAAGGAGAAGGAGAAGGAGAAGGAGGAGGAGGAGGAGGAGGAGGAGGAGGAGGAGAAGAAGAAGAAGAAGAACAAAAACAACAACAACAACAACAACAACAACAACTGGTGTGACTTCATCCATGAATCCTTAATACTTTTTAATATAAATGTTTAAGATTCCTACTGAAAATATTTGAATGGTATTGAAAATCTACAGAGAATGTTCTCCCAGGAAAGCCCGGGAGAATAATTTGACACCCCTTTCCCTGTGGCTATCCTTCAAGTATTGAAAGAACACTATCCGTCTCCCTTGAGCCTTCTTTTCCCTAGGCTAAACATATCTAGTTCTCTTAACAGTTTGCTATGTGGTTTAGCCACTGAACCTCTTGTCATCTTTGTTGCTCTTGTCTACCCTCTTTTTTAGGGCCTCAGCATTCCTTTTGTACCACAGTAGAACTCCTTTCGTTCTCTGAAAACCTGGAAGCAGTATTTGGCAAGGTGAATTTGGAGTGATAGTGAGTCTCCATGCTCAGTTTGGCACATCTTTCCTACTTCCTGATTTATCGAACTATCTTTCTTTTACAGGAATTCTGGCTTGAGGCTCCAAAAGAAAAAAAACACACCCAAGGAACAGAGCTAAAATGTAGGATTACCCAATGAGACATCACCAATGTCTTCTCAGTGGTTTCCTCCATCCCTTCCTCCATTCCAATAGAATAGAGTAGAGTAGAGTAGAGTAGAGTAGAGTAGAGTAGAGTAGAGTAGAGTAGAGTAGAGTAGAGTAGAGTAGAGTAGAGTAGAGTAGAGTAGAGTAGAGTAGAGTAGAGTAGAGTAGAGTAGAGTAGAGAATTAATAGAATAGAATAGAATAGAATAGAATAGAATAGAATAGAATAGAATAGAATAGAATAGAATAGAGTAGAGTAGAGTAGAGTAGAGTAGAGTAGAGTAGAGTAGAGTAGAGTAGAGTAGAGTAGAGTAGAGTAGAGTAGAGTATAGAAAGAATAGAATAGAATAGAATAGAATAGAGTAGAGTAGAGTAGAGTAGAGTAGAGTAGAGTAGAGTAGAGTAGAGTAGAGTAGAGTAGAGTAGAGAATTAATAGAATAGAATAGAATAGAATAGAATAGAATAGAATAGAATAGAGTAGAGTAGAGTAGAGTAGAGTAGAGTAGAGTAGAGTAGAATAGAGTATAGAAAGAACAGAATAGAATAGAATAGAATAGAATAGAATAGAATAGAATAGAATAGAATAGAATAGAATAGAATAGAGTAGAGTAGAGTAGAGTAGAGTAGAGTAGAGTAGAGTAGAGTAGAGTAGAGTAGAGTATAGAAAGAATAGAATAGAATAGAATAGAATAGAGTAGAGTAGAGTAGAGTAGAGTAGAGTAGAGTAGAGTAGAGTAGAGTAGAGTAGAGTAGAGTAGAGTAGAATAGAGTATAGAAAGAACAGAATAGAATAGAATAGAATAGAATAGAATAGAATAGAATAGAATAGAATAGAATAGAATAGAATAGAATAGAATAGAATAGAATAGAATAGAATAATTTTACTGTCACTTTGAATGTACACTAATCGGCATATATTAAAATAAAATTTCATTCCATACAGCTCTTAAAGGACCACCACCTCTGATATACACTACATAAATATGACAAAAATAAATACATGAATACAGAATTATACATATGCCCACATATATTATGTGATACAGAGAAACAACGCAGGAACATCCCCCAACTTCCAGAAAGTCATGAAACTGTTAAATCACTTTTTTAAATTCCACCAAGTTCATGGACACCGATGGTACATAACTCTATGATTAGCTTTTAGCTGGTGGTTTTAATTATTGCATTTTTTTTTCATATTGTAAGCTGCCTATAAATACATGGGGGTGGGGGGGAGAGAATGGAGAAAGCTAAGTGGATGAGAGAACCAGATGATTGTAGGACCAATCTTTGATTCCAAAGTCTTGTTCCTGGGAGAGGTTTTGCAACCCCAGCCTCTCTTATGGCATGCTGTTTTTGTATACTCGGAAAACTTTTGATTTCCTAAGAGAAGCAGCCAATCTTCCCTCTCCTGCAGTTTCCAGACCAGGCAGAGCTTTATTATTTCATAGAAAAGGGAGCCTTTGATTGCATTTAAAGATCATGTACTTGACTTTTATGAGAAAGTCATTTAAAGAGGCAGATTTCCGCGTCGGTGCTGTAACAGAATTTAGCTTCCTGTACAGCATTTAAGGCAGGGAATGTTCTCAACTGTCAGCCTCGATTAGGCTAACTGGTTGAGGAAGCCAGCGTAACATGACAGTTAGTGTAACCAGGTGTGACATGCCATCCCCATAATACATCAGGTTTAATAAAAGAGCTCTTTTTTTATCCCAAACCTTCTCCAACTTTTTATTATTTTATAAAGTCCCATCCTATTGAATGTGTTTATAAGCAATAATAAAATGGACAGGTTACGATACATAATGGCATGCCTCGGGCAAAGTCTCCAAAGCAGAAAACCAAAAACGAAGTAACTTCAAATCGTCAAAGTGGTCTTCTAATATACTGTCAGGTACCTGTTGTGTGCCCGCTGATTTAGCTGTGCACCCTTTCCCATCTTTATATTCCCGAATGGATAAAACTCTAATCTAATTCGGGCAGACCAAAGAGGGCACAAGATATTTTGAAGTCTCCTAGACTCTCGTCAGGTCAGACAACCCAAAAGAAAATGAACCCTGATGGTTTGGTATCTGAAGGACAGATGCCAAACCTGAAGCTCAAATAACTTGGCCACCTAATGAGAAGAGAGAACTAATTGGAAAAGATCCTAATGTAGGGAAAGATGGAAGGCAAAAGGAGAAGGAGATGGCAGAGGAGGAGATGAATAGATGGTGTCCTCAACTCAATGAACATGAATTTGGGCAAACTCTGGGGGGGCCCTATCTATGGCAATGCTCAGTTATGCAGGTCATGGTTGTCCCAAAGTTGCTTTTTCACAAGTGTTGATGGGGTCGCAAAGACCTGGCGAATGAGGAGCAACAGTGTGAAATGAACCACAATTAGCACAAAAGGGTTCCTTTTTAAAGGTCTGATCCAATCAAAGGGCTGACTAAGAGTAAGCCTAGAAGAATAAGGCTAAGAAGATAGGAGAGCTATTCAGGTTAAGGACTGGCTAAAGCCTGCAATGAATCGTTTTGTTCATTTCCAGGATCTGCATTAACTTGTATATTAGGTTTTGGAACTTAAAACAAATAAGAACATAAGAACATAAGAAGAGCCATGCTGAATCAGGCCAAAGCCCATCGAGTCCAGCATTCTGTGTCACACAGTGGCCCACCAATTGTACATGGGGATCTTGAGCAGAAAGAGAAGGCAAAACCCTCCCTTTCCCTTGACCCCCAACAAATGGTACTCAAGGGAATCCTGCCTGCCTCAACCAACATAGAGGTGGCACATGGACATCCATTTTAATAACCACCGATACACTTGGCATCCATGAATCTATCTAGCCCTGCCTTGAAGCTGTCAAGGCTGACAGCTGTCACGACCCCTTCTGGAAGTGAATTCCATAAATCAACGACCCTCTGGGTGAAGAAATATTTCCCTTTATTTGTCCTCACTTTCTTACTATGAGCTTTAGGGAGTGCCCCCTTGTCCTGGTATTGTGTGATAGAGAAAAGAATTTTTCTCTATCCACCTTTTCTATCCCATGCATGATTTTATACACTTCGATCAAGTCACCCCTTAAACGCCGTCTTTCAAGGCTGAAGAGACCAAGGCGTTGCAATCTGGTTTCATAAGGGAGGCGCTCCATTTCCTTGATCATTCTTGTTGCCCTTTTTTGCACCTTTTCCAGTTCCATTATATCCTTCTTGAGGTGCGGTGACCAGAACTGTACACAGTAGCTTATGGCTTATATTTGGCACATAGGTCTCCATATTGTTATGTGAATCCCTGCACGTGTTGAAAAAAAAAAACCAAAAAAACAGATCTCCTTTTTAAATGTATGCTAATCACCTCCTGTGAATTAATAGCAGTAAGACTGTCAGTGTAGAACGTGACTCATGCACATTGAATCTGTATTTGACTTTAATTAGCCAGCAATTCTGTTTGTTATTGTCTTTTCTTTTCTTCTTCTTTTGGTTTATAAAATGATGGAAGTGAAAAGCCGGAATGTCAGTCTTAATGCCGGACCTATCCACTTGTCAATTGTTAATGCAAATCTACAAAGTGGGATTATATAGGCATTCATATGATTTATTTTTCGGCATGGTCAGAGATGTGGTGTCTTGAGGGAGGCACCATCTGTATGGATTTCTAAAGCAATGTAATATGATCAGACTTTACCAGGAGATCCTTTGTGATCAGAAGATACGAAAAAGATCCTCCTGCACAGCAAATTGGTGATAGATAGATAGATAGATAGATAGATAGATAGATAGATAGATAGATGATAGATAGATAGATAGATAGATGATAGATAGATAATAGATAGATAGATAGATAGATAGATAGATGATAGATAGATAGATAATAGATAGATAGATAGATAGATAGATAGATAGATAGATAGATAGATGATAGATAGATAGATAGATAGATAGATAGATAGATGATAGATAGATAATAGATAGATAGATGATAGATAGATAGATAGATAATGATAGATAGATAGATAGATAGATGATAGATAGATAGATAGATAATGATAGATAGATAGATAGATAGATGATAGATAGATAATAGATAGATAATAGATAGATAGATAGATAGATAGATAGATAGATAGATAGATAGATAGATAGATAGATAGATAGGTAGGTAGGTAGGTAGGTAGGTAGGTAGGTAGGTAGGTAGGTAGGGAGAGAGAGAGAGAGAGAGAGAGAGAGAGAGAGAGAGAGAGAGAGAGAGAGAGAGAGAGACAGACAGACAGACAGACAGACATGGATGGATGGATAGATAGATACATTGGGAGGGAGGGAGGGAGGGAGGGAGGGAGAGAGAGACAGACAGACAGACAGACAGATAGACATGGATAGATAGATAGATAGATAGATAGATAGATAGATAGATAGATAGATAGATAGATAGATAGATAGATAGATATGCAGTAGTGGCCAAAATTGTGGAAACCTTTTGGGAAACGTGAACCATAGAAATGTCACCTTTGGTTAAATTTCCACCATTTTTCTTCTAATTTCTTTATAACTGTAGCTTTGTTTGCTTAATAATACTATTTTACATCGCTTTATTGGTGACCAGTCAACTCTTTGCACCATGACTTTAATTTTATTACGTTTGACAAGCTCACTAAATGAAAGAGCACAAAAAACCCCAACCAACTTGACAGCCATCACATAACACACTGACAAATGTCTTCCTCTCAGCTTCAATACAGGACATCAATAAGTGGATCCTACTGTGATCTGATTGGCTCATTGCCAAAACAAGATGACACCTGATTGGCTCTCTAAACACTCGTGTTCATTGGCTACAATCAGATGAAGGAAAGCTATTTGATATCAACCTAAGCAAGTTGTGCTTCCTTTTTCTGGTTATTTGTCTATAACTTTTCATAGAATACAGTACAGGTAATTGAACAAACTATGTTGCATTACATTCTTGATTAAATTATCTTTCCATGGATATATAATTTTATGGTACTACTCCAAAAAAAAGGTGGTATTATTAGCCATCAAACCTCAAAAGTACACTTTTCCCAAAAAAGTTTCCACAATTTTGGCCACTACTGTAGATGACATAGATATAGAGATAGAGAGAAAGTTTAGATTTTGGGGTTTCGAATTTGTTTCATGTACAATGGATGGAATCCTATTAAGTTTATAGGGACACGGGTATGAATCTAATATATAGAATATGGAATAACAGAGTTGGACTGGAGCTTGGAGGTCTTCTAGTCCAACCCCCTGCTCACACAGGAGATCTTATACAATTCCGGACAAATGTGTGTCCAATCTCTTCTTAAAAACCTCCAGTGTTGGAGCACCTGGAACTTCTGAAGGCAAGCTTCTGATTAATTGTTCTAACTGTCAGGAATATGTCAATGAAGTCCCAGTCAACCAGTCCAAAGGTGTCTAAAGGTTGAATCATGGCAACTGGACCAAACTTTGCTGATCTGCGATACTACATTGCTCATCCAAGCAACTTCCTCAATCAGTGAATTAGATAGGGAGAGTCAGAGAGTACCAACTCTTGCCAAACCAGAGGTTGGCTGTCAGAACATTAAATTCTAGGTTGGTCTTATCAAATATTTTTTCTTCGATAAGTTTCCATCCATTATGTCAATGCCGCTAACGTTGGATGTTCTTGCTTTGACAACATATGGAGATACAGCCTTTTTCTTTCTTATGCTTCTCTTAGAATTAGATGATGCTGGGGGGAGGGGGAGGAATGTGATGGGAGTTAGTTAGACATACAATATTGTAATAAGAGATGATAAGGCATGGCGGGATGAAGAACTGGGTGGAAAGCCAGCATTTCAAACTAATTGGAGAATGTGACTTAACGACTATTAGTTGTAGGAGAGAATTGTGCTTTGATCTGTGTGCTGAGGGGAGGGGAAGTCAGGTTTTGGCTTCAACCATGTATGTGCTGATGCCATGTTATTTGAATAAAGATTTTTTAAGGTAAACAATGCCTCGAAGTTATTTGAAGAGTAACATCTGTCGGAACCATGACACATTACTTCTCGTAGAGCATTTCCATTTTCTTTATTGAGTGTCTTGGCATCTTTAAAGGTCACTTTCTTAAATTATCCCTTACCTTACCTTGAACGATTTGCTACCTTAAACTCTCCTCCTTTCAGATAACAGCAATGGGGAGCTCAGATAGTTGATGAATGATGGTTGGTGAATAATTGAAAATGAGTGGGAAATGAATTCTACCTACATTATACAGTAAGATCCACAGAATGCCTTGACTTTGATTGATATCCTGACATTGACAGATATGAAATTCATACAGATCTCCAGTAGCGTTGATCCTCTCCCTACTCTTCATATGCATGAGTACAATGCAGGCTTAGTGATTCCAGTTATTACAAATTAAGATAAGGAGCATAATTAAAAGCAGCACTTCTATGTATTGTATTTATATTTAACTTAATGCAATGTTCTTCCTCAATAGAAAAATTATTTCGGAAATGGCTCTCTCCTGTATTGAAAAGCATCTCTCAGTAATGTAGATTCCCCCTCTTTCATCACAAAAATTAAAAAAAACCTCGATAATCCAGGTTTATATTTATATTCAACCTTTCCTCCAGACGGATTTGATTCACATCATGTATAACATCTGGACCTTGGAATTAAATTTTGGAAGGTAGTCATGCTTTTCTGAAACTATGTGTGGATCAGTAACCAGGGTCCAGAAATCATAATTTTGTTGCACACAGACATTAGTAAACACATTAATTATGGAAAAGACATTAACAAAGCCAAAGCAAGGGTCAGCTATTTTAAAGCAAATTATAAATAGAAGCCAGGGAAGAATGCCTACATACAGACTAATTTTAAGATTAACTTTGAAATGAAAAACAGGATGAAGAAGAGACTCAAATTCAGAGCAGCAACTTTCATGGATGATCAGCTCAGAAGCATATAACGTAAGGAAATTATTTAGCGTTTAGTGAAGGGAAATTTGAAATTTAAGATGGCTAAAATCGGGATGCTAGACATTTGGAGATGACAAAGGAAACAGCCATTAAGGAGATTTATTTATAAATGGATTTATTCGGTTTTAGTTACATTTTAGGATATCAGACTCATAAAGCAAGCTTCAGAAAGCCTTTCCAAGTAATAATAAAATGAGCGCAAAATACTTATAAAATACTGACCTAAAATGATTTATAAAATCCATTTGAAAAGTTGGAATGTCAGGATGCCAAATCCAGTCTGAACATCTGGGTGACTGTGAGACTAATAATGACAACAACAACAACAACAACAACAACAACAACAACAACAACAATATTGGGAAGATTTGCGAGAAATACCATTTGCCTGAAAGCAAGAACTGATGGGACTATAAAACAGATAAAGTAATAGAAAACAAAGAAGCTAAAATGCTCTGGAACTTTAGAATTTAAATAGACAAGCATCTGCCACATAACAGATTTAACAATAGTTGATAAGAAAGACAAAAAAACGTCTAAATAGTGGATGTTGCAGTATCTGCAGGCAGCAACACAATGAAAAAAGAACTGGAGAAGATAACAAAATATGAAAACCTGCCACCAGAAGTAGAACAACTATGGAAAAGGAAAGCAAAAATACTATTCAAGTAATAGGTACCTTGGGCACAATCCCAAAACATCTGGAGCATCATTAAACACCGTTGGCATTGACAAAATCACCACCAATCAATTGCAAAAGGCAGCTTACATCCTGTGATGAGACCTTTGATCATCATCTAATCAAGGAGAGAACCAACCCAGAACTAAGGAGAAATTTCCTGACAGTGAGAACAATTAATCAATGCCTCCAGAAGTTGTGAATGCTCCAACACTGGAAATTTTAACGAAGAGATTGGACAGCCATTTGTCTGAAATGGTATAGGGTTTCCTGCCTGAGCAGGGAGTTGGACTAGAAGACCCCCAGGTCCCTCCCAATTATTCTATTCTGTCCTGTCCTGTCCTGTCCTGTCCTGTCCTATCATCAAACAACAACATTCACACTTCTTGGGAAAAACTCAATAGGTGAACAAAAATGCCAAATCCAGTCTAAACATCTGGCTGACTATGAAACCAACCATAATAAAATTCCAAAATATATCTGAGATGTGATAGAGTGAATGGGGGAAAAGTGAAAAAAAATATTTCCTAGAAATAACAATGATGTTAACCATTTTCACATATTTCATTTCCGTAGCTGATCACTTCCCCATTTTTATTCATTAAATGTTGAAGATTGCAGTAAGCCCTTAATTAAGAAACTTCTGGTGAATTATTTGGTAAATTACTCCCACATCATATAATAAATTATCTTCCATTTCCCATGTTTTCTTGTTTAATTCTTAATAGATATTCACATTCTGAAATTGTAGGTGTGCAACTCACCAGCATGATTTGCTCAGGAACTTAGAATTTGCTGTAACTTAGGCTCCAAACTCCAAAATACATTTTAATCCAAATTAATGATCATGTAATCTTCTAATTAACTATTTACAGCATGTTCTAAATGCTGTAATGTAGTCACCAGCATATAAAGCAGTACATTATATTATTATTTTGAGCATTACACTGCTATACCATAGTTATCATATTGTTAATGTGACGCAGTATTCTTCTTTCTTTGTCGAAGATATAAGTAGCCTGATATGGAATGTGGATGACACAGCATACTCACGGACACGTGAGGAGGAAGGCAGCGTCCCTGGTTGGAAGAACACATGCAGGAATGCAGCTGCCAGAGATTGCGCCGATAGACGTCTGGTTCCGCTTGATACACCCACTCCCTTGAACGCACGCAAGCACAGCCAGTCCAAGGAGGGTTGGACAGACCACGGAACAGGGCTAGAGAGGATGACGGATGCGAGAGTGGGCAAGCAGAAATGGAGAGTGGTTAGATCCAGGAGGAAGGAAACAGCAACCTTGGAGGGCACTAACACAATAAAGGACGTGGGCCATTTAAGAAACCAGATAGAGGGAACAGACGGACCGGTAACTAGGTCAAGGAGCCGAGTGCAAAGCCACCCGGCAGCATAAGAAGGACTCCCAGCAATCTTGCATCATGCTCTGATGATGTCGGTAGTGTTGACCGACGAAAGGCTCAGCTTTTATATTAAACAGTTTTGTTTTTAGTATTATCCTGGTGGTCAGATTATTTTATGGTATGGATTTGCCCAGGGTTCGTATTTTTAGCATAATTAGAGACTATATGTTGTGGGTGTCTCTAGACCAGCTTGGGAAATGTCAGAGGATGAGGAGGAGCAACCAGGCCCCTCTGGGTGCTTTCCCCTCCCGGCAGCAGAGACAGACAGGGAGGAGATTTGCATGCAGTCTGGGTCAGACTCTCAAAGCGGAGAGTCAGACTTGGAACAGGAAAATATATGGCTTGATCCGAGATTCCGAAGGTTTGATAGGCGGAGGTCTCAGTTACGTGGAAAAAGGAAGCCATGGGGGAAGTGACGTATCGGAAACTATATTAGAAGGTGAAGGAGGGACTAATTCTTTGTCATGAGCAATGTTAATATCAAGGAGTAGCCTGATACCTTGAGGAGTTCGTTTGAACTCAGTTTTCTGGTGTTTTTGGAATGTACGGAAGATTAATGAGGTCTTGAACAACCTGAGAGATAAAGAGTGAGTTATTGGAAGGGGGGAGAGCATGTTTAAGCTGAATGTAAATAAATCAGATTTGGCCGTTCCGCAAACAAAATGCCAGCAGCTTGCTTTGAAGTGAATCTCTTGAATTGTGTTAAATAAAACTCTTAAAGAAATATTCCTGTGGACTTTACTAAGCTGAGAAGGGCCAGATACAACACTATATATATTGTTTTCTTCAAATATATATAGGTTATTTGGGTTTTCTCCCACGTAAAATTGGAAGTGTCTTGGCGACATTTCGACGAGGTCCCATCTGTCATCTTCAGGCTGGTGTTTTCGGCTTCATGCTTCTAGGAGCAATGAGCAATGAGGAGCAATGAGCAATTGCTCAATATATATATTGGGATTCTGGAAAGAGTGCAGAGAAGAGCAATAAAAATAATTAGAGGCTAAAACATACAAAGAACGGTTACAGGAATTGTGTATGTGTTGTCTAATGAAAAGAAGGACTGGGGTGACATGATATCACTGATCCAATATTTGAGGGGTTCATACAAAGACTAAAGGATCAAACTATTTTCTAAAGCACCAAAAGGCAAGACAAGAAACAATGGTTAGAAACTAACCAAGGAGAGAAGCAACCTAGAACTAAGGAGAAATTTCCCAACAGTGAGAGCAATCAACCAATGGAACAGCTTGTCTTCAGAAGTTGGAGGCTTTTAAGAAGAGACTGGACAGCTACTTATCTGAAATGGTATAGGTTCTCCTGCTGGAGCAGGTGATTGGACTAGAAGACCTCTGAAGTTCCTTACAACTCTATTCTCTTATGTTCTATGAAATCAGAACTACCTTGTGCACATTTTGTATCTGAAAAATGCTCATCGTGCTAAGAGCTTGATAAATGTCTTGCTTGCTTTGCTATCTTCATAGGACTGCAGGAACCAGGACTTTCCTGAACTAAAGGATATGCTTTAACATTTTCTTGACAGCAGCATTCAGATTGATGGAGCTGAAGACAAACTTGCCTGCTTTGCACTGCAATTGACACCTGAGACCTGAAATTAATGGGGCAGCTCATAATTCTGTGCCTTTTCAAAACATCATGTGAAAAACAGGCCACAGTTACTATATTTTCCATCCAAAACAAGCTATAACTGAACTGATTTATACGTGGTCTCTTTGCATCCAGGAAAAATTCTGGAATGGTTTTATTTTATTTTATTTTATTTATTATATTTTATTATTTTATTTTATTTTATTTTATTTTATTTTGTTTTGTTTTGTTTTGTTTTGTTTTGTTTTGTTTTGTTTTCTTTTGTTTTGTTATGTTATGCTATGCTATGCTATGCTATGCTATGCTATGCTATGCTATGCTATGCTATGCTATGCTATGCTACCGGTATGCTATGCTATGCTATGTTATGTTATGTTATGTTATGTTATGTTATGTTATGTTATGTTATGTTATTTGCTTATGGCTTCTCTCTCTCTTTCTCTTTTCCCTTCCTCTCAAGCTTCTTCTTTTTTTAAAAAAAAAATTTGGTTTTAATCAGTATCCAATAAGAGGTTAATCATTTTCACGACTGACTAGCTTAATACCCAGATGATCCAAAATTTAGCTTTTTGTGCATTTTCCTGACTGTTCAACAAAATTCATCAGCACTTCATCAAAGCAGCTTATGAGCAAAGCTCATTAGCACTTCACTGGGAGTTAAGTATACATGAACTCTTGAGAGCTAAAGATGAACTCAATCCATTGGGGTGACTTATGCCCCAGGTCACTGCAGAAGCTGATAATAGATGCATAATAAGGTGAGTGAGCTGTATGCAAGCTGTCTGGAACTTTAACCATAGAAAGAAAACTTGGATGTCAATAGATATGCTAATTTTATTCTAAAGTATATTTGCTTATATTTCAAGATACAATTCTCAGGGAGGAAAAGAGATTAAAGTTGGATCTGAACAACTTCGTAGGTTCAGGACCTTATTTATATCTTACAATGTTATTGATAGCTCACCTTTTTACGAGGCAGGCATAAAAGGCAGATTGGCATACTGTATTAAAAACATGAAGTGCGCTACAATCTGCTTCAAAATATGCCTCTTCTCAGTTACATTATGTTATAAAATCTAGCAGAACTTAAAACATCGCAAATAAGTCCCTTTTCTTGCTCAATTAGACAGCATTAATTTCAGGGGAGCCATACAGATTTGAGTTGACATTGCTAAAAATGTCCACTAGTTTACAAAGGAACGTATGCTTCCTCAGCTAATTGATTCTACTGACATTTTATTTTAATCGTGCTGCTGTCCTGGTACAATCAATTATCCTCCATTTTCAAAGATAATAATAATAATAATAATAATAATAATAATAATAATAATAATAATAATAATAATAATAATAATAATAATAATAATAATAATAATAATAATAATAATAATAATAATAATAATAATAATAATAGGAGGACCCATTTATTAAAGCATGAAGACGGTGCTGAAAAGGGATGGAATGCAGTTGGAACCCTACGAGAAAAGTCAAATAAATAATCCTAGCGCAATAGTTTTGGAAGGACTGGCAGAAGAATAAAAAGAGGTATCAATCTAGAATTCTTCAGCTTTATAAATTCTTCTGTTCCCCATCATCCAGTCAGAGCTGAAGAAGCTTCTTGGATGAGAAGTGAAATGTCTTCAACGTCCAGTTGCTTTGGGACAGCGATCACCTGGATGACTGAGAATCTCCACAGACGTTCACAGATGGACCTGATCTTTTTGCCTCTGACGGTAATATCTTTATTAAGCCAAGTAAATTTTCCACTAATTCTCAGCATATTCACCAGGCGATGTAGTTAAAATCACAGCTGAATTTCTGTACTGTATCTTGATATAAATTGCTTTTTTTCCAGAAGATTTGTGAGATTCACAAGCTGGGGGATCTCAAAGAATAATTTTGTACAAAAACTGTACCTCCATCGTGGAACTTTCCAGAATGTTATATTTTTCCTTCCAGCTTCTGCCCCATGTAGAACATTGTGGATCGTGTCCTGTTCCAGAAGGTTTATTTCCAGTAAATTACTATAATTTCCCCCCAAAAGCTGGATCAGTAGAAACCAGAGCACACCATTCCTAGATCTTTGTAGTAATGTCTGGCTGGAGAAATCTGGAAGTTGAATCCACTCAACTTAAATGTCTATAGAGTCTTCCATTATACACTTATCATTCCTACGGGCAGAAATTTCAAATGTTCTGTCCTAAATGTATGTAAAAACATGAGATCAACTCAAGTTGCTTTCCAGAACTTTTGTGGGCTAACTCACCCCAAATATTTTACTTTTATCACCAACGGTTTTTATGCCCCAAAAGAAAGTTGAGAGGAAAATGAATATATGCTATTTATCTCTTGCATTCTTTAAGTACTTGTAGGCTTTAAGTACTTGTAGGGAAAGGTATGAAAAAAATCTACTTCCTGCTCATTTCGTTTCCTTAATGGGCTTTATTTTTTTTTTTCAGTGTACAAGCATTAATAGATTTTGTTTTTGGAGTTGTTTTATTTTGCAATATATTGAAAGGTCACAATGCACTCTGAGAATACAAGATAAATCCATTCCTCCTGATCTGTAAACAGTCTTGCCTACTCTTACCACAATGGCATGTAGTTATTTTGTCTTAACTTGCTTATAGGATTTCAAGATGTCAATGTTTTCATGCTTTTGTAGCATAATAGCCACTGAGGGTTACTTGGATTGCAATGAGGTAGTAATGGAATACAATTTAACCCTTGGCTTCTCCTGGTTTGTATTTAGAATATCTGTAAAATCCTTCCTTTTAAATGATCTTTCCCCTCTAATTGGTTGGGAAAATAGGCATTCTTTGGGCACGTATATTTCTGTTCTATTTCTAACTGATTATTCTTTATTTGTTTTATATTATCGCTGGATCGTTTAGTTTTGTTGTGCCCAGCATAGAATTTTAAGCTAAGGGAAATTAACAACTACAGTAAATCGACAAAGCTGGATACCTGTTGAGGATCTACTAAAAGAAAATAAGCAAACTGAATAAAACCCCACATCCAGGATTGACACCGCAGGTCAGATAAAGTGATTGGCAAAATCGTAATAAAAAAAAAGATGACCTTAAAAGAATTATGTCTGTTATTCCCAAAAAAAAAAAAAAGTTACAGGGGGCTGCTGTTTTGTGTTGTTTTTAAAACCCACAATGAGGTGGGGTGTTTTTTTTAAAGCATTGCTTTTCTCGAATTTATTTTACGCCATCAATCTGTGCATATTGAAAATAGAAGCCACAACAAAAATGTGCATGGTTAAACCGTCACATGTGGTATAAAGTTGTATCTTTCATGCAAACTCCTTCATATTCTAAAAAGGTAGATCACCAAAGGTGAGCAGAGGTATTTATCTATGTTTCTTCAGCTTAGATAATGGGAAAGCTCCAAACTCCAAATGTCCAAAATTAGTGAATCAGGAACATATAAATATATATGTGAATCCTGGGTAAATCCATATAATAGAAACAAAATAGTCCGAGCACCAACACTGCCGACATCATGAGAGCATAATACAAGATTACTGGGAGTCCTTTTTATATTGCCGGATGGCTCTGCGCCCCCTCCCCCGAACACACATGTGCACAACCCCATTAAGGAAGATGGGATGGATCCCGGAATAGAACCAAAAAAGGGGATAAGTGTAAGCGAGCGAAAGCAACCTACGTATGCTAGCAGAAAGAAAGTGACTGAGCCCAGGAAAAAGAAAATAGTAACCTCGGAAGATACCAACACAGCAAGAGACGCGTGTCCTTTAAGAACAAACCAAGTAGAGAAAACGGACGGATCAATGACTAGATCGAGTAGAGAAAACGGACGGATCAATGACTAGATCGAGAAGCCAGGCGCAGAGCCGTCCGGCAATATAAAAAGGACTCCCAGTAATCTTGTATTATCCTGTGATGATGTCAGCAATATATATGTAGGTCTTTGGTTATTCGGGTTTTCTCCCGCGTAAAATTGGAAGTGTCTTGGTGATGTTTCAACGAAATCCCATTCGTCATCTTCAGGCTGGTATTTTCGGCTTCGTACTTCTAGGAGCAAAGGAAGAAACAGCTACGATCACACACTGCTCCTAGAAGCACGAAGCCAAAAACACCAGCCTGAAGATGACGAATGGGACTTCGTCGAAACGTCGCCAAGACACTTCCAATTTTACGCGGGAGAAAACCCGAATATTACCAACTTCCCACTGTATTGTTATGAATTCTCCATTTTTGAAACAGTTGTGTGACGGTCTACCTGTTGCTTTTCCTAAGGTCTATCTTCTGCTTTACTTTAGGCTATGGAAATTCCAGACAGTCATTGCATCAGAAGTAACACATTTAAGTAAGAAGATTTCCCAAAGACAGAGAATATAAAAAAAAAAATAAGCAGGGGACAAGAATCAGCTTTCCATCTTCATTTAAAATCAGAGGTTTACAAAGACTAATACCTAATGTTGTATTTTTATGTTTTATGATGATTGCTTCTTAATATGATCTGATGTTTAATGTTGATTGCTTTAATATTGAAAAAGCGTATTGAATTTCTACCTCAGGTTATTGAATTTCTACCTCAGGATCTTTTGTTAGGGTTCATAAAAGATTGCACTACTACTGAGACGAATTTAATTCTGAATTTGGTCACAGCAGCTAGACTGCTGGTGGGACAATACTGGAAAAAGCCAGAAATACCACCTATTGAAGATTGGACTCTGAAAGTAATACATTTGGAAGAAATAGCAAAAATTTTGGCATATTTGAAGGATCGCTCGAATGAACAATATGTGATAGACTAGAAACAGTGGATAGACTATATATAAGAGAAACACCAATCAAATAAAATGTATCAGGCGTATAGTTGAGGCTTGACGAGAGGAGTGAGGAATGTTTACCAAATCAGACGTTTACAAAGACTAATACTTAATGTTGTACTTTATGTTCTATGATGATTGCTTCTTAATATGATCTTATGTTTAATGTTGATTGTTTTAATAAAAAAAATTTTTACATTAAAAAAAAAAAAGACCAAGGCCCTTCTTTCAAAGACAGCAAAGTCCACATTTTGGACAGAGAGGACCGCTGGTTTGAAAGAGGGGTCAAAGAGGCCACCTAGGTCAAAATTGAACAGTCCTGTCTCTACAGAGAGGGAGGGACATGGCATCATCTATCTCCAGTCTACAACACAGTCCTTTCAGCAGTTCCAAGAAGGCTCCACACACATTTGCACCACTCAAGTGACTTTCAAGGCACAGATAAGCCTCCAGGTAGCATCAGTGACTCTCAGAAAGAATGCAAAGGACCAGCTGTCTGCAAGGAGTATAAATCCTTCCATTCCCCACCATCCAGTCAGAGCCGAAGAAGCTTCTTGGATGAGAAGCAAAACGTCTTCAAAGAAAAACAAGAAAGTCCATTTGCCTCGTGAAAAAAGCATCTTTGGGATTCCTGTGCTGTCCTATGATTATCAACTTACTCCAAATCTTTATAAGTCTTCTTATATCTATTGATATGTTTTATTATGAACAAAGTTCCAGCTGATGTTTAGAAGAAAAATACATTTGGGCACATAGAAATGAAGAAAAATATTTCTTATGGACTTTTAGCCCAAAATAAATAAAAAAGAGAGAATAATGTAACCCTATAGAGCGAGCATAAACTATAAAGATATTTATAACTACTGTTCAGAGTTCAGAAGCCAATTTTTATATCTTTTCTCTCTCTCTTTTCTTGCTTCTTTTCTTTTCTACTTATTCATCACCCTTCCTTTATTTTCTTTACTTTCTTTTTTTTAAAAAATGTTATTGTTTTTACTTGGTAAAAAAGTTGTTAATTAAAGTTAACTTCAAAAAAGAAATGAAGAAGTATGTTTATTTACTTCCATATCATCTGTATTTCTAACAGGTGATGGACACTATTGTTTGTTTGTCTATACTAGCATGGCAGTTTACATTTGTCTCTGTAATTATTGTGTCCCCATCAGTTTTAATTATGTCTTTTCAAATCCTACTGATTTTGAAATTGAAATATATGCTTTGCTTTCTAAGTGATTATGATTAATAAACTCAACTTTGTTTAATTTGCATTTATTCACAAGCCATGTTTGCAGGGTTTAAAAAGATGAAGAGGGGAATGCCAAAACAGTTATTTTTTTTTAATAAATGAGCAAACTCTTGAAGCCCAAATGAAGCAGCCAACGATTGCTTAAAGTCATTATTTAATGTAAAGATCTCCAAAATTTCTAATAGAAAATACTGTACACGCAAAAATGCATTAAAAAAAACAATTCAGAAATAGGAGAATTAGTATTAAGATTCTAATCTAAGAAAAAGAAAAAATGATACAAATGCTCCCCTTGAGGTGCATCCAGAAGCTCCAACTTGCCCAGAATGTGGCCGCGCAGGTAGTGATGGGAGTGTCGTGGCGCTCCCACGTAACACCGCTCCTGCGTGAGTTGCACTGGTTGCCGGTGGTCTTTCGGGTGCGGTTCAAGGTGTTAGTGACCACTTTTAAAGCGCTCCATGGCATCGGACCCGGATACTTACAGGACCGTCTACTGCCAGCAAATACCTCCCGCCGTCCGGTACGCTCCCACAGAGAGGGCCTCCTCAGGGAGCCGTCGGCCAGACAGTGCCGGCTGGCGACCCCCAGGGGGAGAGCCTTCTCTGTGGGAGCTCCCACGTTATGGAACGAGCTCCCCCCCGAACTCCGTATAATAACAGATTTACGCACCTTCCGTCGGGAACTAAAAACATTCCTTTTTCGACAGGCCGGCCTGGCATAGAAGCTTCGGTTCCAATAGGGTCAAACTGTTTTAGGGGGACTGAGTATTTTTTAAGATTTTAAGCTTTGTATGTTTTGGGTTTTAAATGGGGATTTCGGCCAAATTATTTAATTCATTTTTAATTATTTTAAATTTTGTATATTTATATGTTTTTTAAATTTTAGGCTGTACACCGCCCCGAGTCCTTCGGGAGAGGGGCAGTATAGA
>JARGCV010001176.1:7500-37225 GCA_034064705.1 Bothrops alternatus | reverse complement strand
CCGTTCCACTGGTGAATTGTTCTCACTGTCAGGAAATTCCTACTTAGTTCCAGGTTGCTTCTCTCCTTGATTAGTTTCCATCCCTTACTTCTTGTTCTGCCTTCAGGCGCTTTTGGAGAATATTGTGACTCCCTCTTCTTTGTGGCAGCCCCTGAGATACTGGAAGACTGCTATCATGTCCCCCCTCGTCCTTCTGTTTGTTAGACTAGACATACCTAGTTCCCTCAATCATTTATCATGCTCCTTGTGACTTCCTAGGGCCAGACAGACATCTTGAATCAATAGGGGTACAGAGATAGCTGGAAGAGCTTTGAGCTGAAATCTGATTAAATCCACATTTTAATGTGGTTTTGTAGCACATAATTGGGTCTAATCAATCAGCTAGAGCTTTCAGCTCTCGTTTAGAACCAAAGAACATTTTTTTTCAGCACCATCCATTCAGCTCTCACTGTAGCATGTGGCTTCTGAACAGAAGCTACCAATATCTGTCATTCTTCATGTCAGTATATTTATAAAGTTAAAGATATTAGGGAATAAAAAAAATACAAAGAAGGAAAAAACATTAAAATGGGTGGAAGTGTAAGATGCAGAGGAGAAAAGAGCAAAGGATTTTTAAGTGTCATAGATGTTACACATCTTTGATACACAATTAATTCCTTGTACCTTATGGAATACATTATATTTTTTTAGAAACCTGCAAACCGCTGTTGAACTCTGAAAACACAATACAACAGAACAAAATATGAATATCAGAAATTGTGTCAGGAGCAGTGGTGAAAGTAAATGTAAATCATAACGTGGAAATTACGAACCACCACAAATTCTATCCAGGATATTCTAACTTAAAAAGTGTTGCACAATGAAATATTGAGACTTCATGCTATGAGAAACCCAAACTTCGAATGGAATACAAATGGGGATATTAACATTATAACCTCAAAATGGTCTTCATTTTGGATTGAATACTGATCTTCAGAGATGAATCAAATTCTCAACCCAACTTGTAAAAGATCAAATGATCATCATGGAAGGGTTAGGTTGAGAAAACCTGGCCATGTTCAGATAGATAGATAGATAGATAGATAGATAGACAGACAGACAGACAGACAGACAGACAGACAGACAGACAGATAGATAGATAGATAGATAGGTAGGTAGGTAGGTAGATAGATAGATAGATAGATAGATAGATAGATAGGGACCTTGCCTTTTAATCTTTATTTTCATTGAAAAGACAGAGAGACAAACAGACAATATGGATTAGATAGGTATAGATAAAGAGATAGTGTATACCTCCACACCCACAAACACAAAAAGATCAAGGCAGAAAGAGGAGAAAAATAGAGCGAGAGGGAGAGAGGGAATATAATTAACCTCCAGAAGCACGAAAACTAGACCAAGGAGACGGTTGCCAATGCCCTAACAGAAAACCAGCTTCAGCCTTTAATTTCACAGGGCAGCTGTCTATCCACCTGACTGGTACCCTTGCCTGCAAGCCAGTATGGAAGACTTGTGAAAGGACGAGGAGGCGGAAGAAGAGTTCAGAACTCAGAGCCAAAAAAAACTCCTATAGGGCTTGGATCATATCAAGGCCTCCTTTCAAAGGGCTGGAACTGGAGGTGCCCTTGGTGCTGAGTTAAGCAGAAGAAAGTTAAGAAGAAAGTAAGACACACTTTCCCAGAAAAGAAAAGACAAGGAAAGGGGAGGGAAGGGAGAGGCATGTCGGCCTGTGTTTATTTTTGCTTCTTCTTTTTTTTAAAGTCCCCCACTACAAAGGAAGCCCTCCATTAAGGTTCTGTTTTCTAATGAATGATCAAAGGCTGGTAGAAGGCCAAAAAGCCTCTTTATGACACGCGCCAGGCCAGATGTTTGCTTAATAGACCACGTTGGCTCAGCTTACTCCATCTTGCCCCTCACTTTGGGCTTCGCTGCTGGTGAGTGATGCAAGATATGAGGGGAGCTCTGTTTTCCAAAGCTGGTGCACCCAGGGGGATTCCACATCCCATCCTCCACATCATCCCGGTGACTGAGAAGGTTGGAGGTATAGTACCAAACAACTGGAGGAGGCAACAAGGCTGACCTTGTTCTACTTTGGAATAGGCTGAAGTTTGTTATGAAATACAGGTGGTTCTCGACTTACGACCACAATTGAATTTCCACGGCAAGGCAGCGTATAAATAATAATAATAATAATAATAATAATAATAATAATAATAATAATAATAATAATAATAATAATAATAATAATAATAATAATAATAATAATAATAATAAATAATAATAATAATAATAATAAATAATAATAGTAGTAGTAGTAGTAATAATAATAATAATAATAGTAATAGTAATAATAATAATAATAATATTAATAATAATAATAATAATAATAATAATAATAATTAATAATAATAATAATAAATAATAATAATAATATTGGGTCAACTGTGGTCCTAAGTCGAGGAGTCCCTGTATGGCATTGGAGGTGCTTTTTGATACTGTCCAATGTTGTGAAGTATTAGTACCGCTTTATAAAGCCTTAGTAAAGCCACACCTGAGATGCTGCATCCCGTTTGGGTCACCCCACTACAAAAAAGCTGTTGAGACTTTGGAAACAGCGCCAAGAAGAGCAACTAAGGCCTGGAGACAAAAGCATATGAAGAACGGTTGCAGGATTTGGGAAGGGCCAGTCTAGAGAGAAGAAGGACTAAGGGGGGACGTAATAGCCCTGTTCCAGTATATGAGGGGCTGCTGCAAAGAGGGGGGGGGTCGACTTATTTTCCAAAGCACCAGAAAGCAAAACAACCCATGGAAACTCATCAAGGAGAGAAGCAACTTGGAATTAAGGAGAACAATTAACCAGGGGGCCGGGCTTGCCTCCAGAAGTTGTGGAGGCTTTTAAGAAGAGCATGGACAGCCACTTGTCTGGGGTGTCATAGGGCAGGGGTTCTCACCTTGGCCACTTTAAGACTTGTGGACTTCAACTCCCAGAATTCCTCAGCCAGCTTTGCTGGCTGAGGAATTCTGGGAGTTGAAGTCCACAAGTCTTAAAGTGGCCAAGGTGAGAACCCCTGTCATAGGGTCTCCTGCTGTGCAGGGGGTTAGACTAGAAGACCTCCAAGACCCCTTGCAATTCTGTTATTCTCCAAAGCACCTGAAGACGGGGTAAGGAGCAATGGATGGAAACTAATCAAGGAGAGAAGCGGTCCAGAACTTTCCTAAAAGTGAAAACCACCAACCAATGGAAACAAATTGCCTGCGGAGGTTGTGGCTGCTCCATCACTGGAAGTTTTTAAGAAGAGACTGGACTGTCACTTGCCTGGAATGGTCTAGGATCTCCTGCTTGAGCAGGGGGCTGGACTAGAAGACCCCCCCCAAGGTACCTTCCAGCTCTCTTCTGATTGGATTGGTCGGTTGCTAGGCTGAGGTTTAATCCATTTCTTAATGGCCACCTTCACCCCCCCTTCTCTCTCATTGATCTCCACCTTTTTTCTCTCAGTTCTCCCCCTTCCTTTGTTCCTTCTCTCTTCACTTTCTTCCTGATATCTTCCAAAGGCTGGCTTCCTTCTTTGCCAGGCTGGAAGCCCCCCCCCGGCCCCCCACCCTGCCCTTAATATCACAGGCACTTATGTAATGTTTTCCTTAGAACATGAATTCTTCCCCTACAAGGGACTTGCTCACCAGCTGGACCATTATCTTAAAGCTTTGCTGGATCTGTGTGCTTGGGGAGAGGGGTGGGTCCTGTTCAGCCCCCCAGGAATCCAAATTAACCCCAGATTAGCTTCATTTGAAAGCCCTTTTGGGAAAAAAAAGATAGACATGTTTGGGGAAGACCTCCTTCCAACGGCAGACAAGTGCAGTCTCAATAGCACAGAGGGCAGGGTGGGGTGCATTAGGCCTGGATCCCAAAGGTGTTCCCCCCGCCCCCCCCCCCCCGCAACTGGACTTTCCAGTTTTTCTTGAAGACGTTTCACTTCTCATCCCGAGAAGCTTCTTCGGCTCTGACTGGATGGTGGGGAAAGGAAGGATTTATACTCCTTGCAGACTGCTGGTCCTTTGGCTCCTTTCAGAGGGCCTGTTGAGGCCACTTGGAGGCTTAGCTGTGTCCTCGGGGTGTGGAGCCTCCTTGGAACAGCTGAAAAGACCATCAGTCCTTCCCTTTCCCCACCCTCCCGTCAGAGCTGAAGAAGCTTCTGGATGAGAAGTGAAACGTCTTCAAAGACAAAACAAGGAAGTCCAGTTGCCTCTTCTGAAAAAAGCACCTTTGGGATAACCATGACTGAGAACCTCCACAGACATTTGACCCGGATCAGCAAGACGCCTTCTCACGTGTTGAGTTCCCAACTCTGGGAATTCGTCTCCAAGCCGGACACCGGAATGATCTCCGGCGCTTTCTCTCTCTCTCCACAAGCCGCCAGTCCTCAGGAGCAACTCAGCCAACCTGCCTTTTGCCCCATTTCTGTAAATCCTCCTCCGCAGGGCATTGCCTGCCAGGCGAGGCGGCCCAAAGATTCCCCCTTTCCCACGGGGCGCGCCAGGCTCTGCTGGCCACCACCTCTGCGCCCCTTTGCTTCCCAGCTTGGACCACTGGCCCCCCAAGCGGGGCTGATTCCCAAGGAGGGGCCCTGATATGTTATCGTCCAAGGCTCCTTTCGAGCTCAACGGCCAGCAGCGCCGAGCTCCTCCGAGCTGCGAGCCGCCTTTGCAGAGCGGCTGGGAAACGTCGAGCCATTTCTGGCAAGGATCACTTCACACGACCGCCCGCATTCCACGTCCCTCTTGCTGGGGTCTTCCCTCCCAATCTGGAGTTGCACCTTCGCCTGGCTGCAGACAAGGTGCTGCTCAATGCCAGACTCCTCTGAAATTCCCCCGGGACAACAACAACTGTACTATCAGAATCTTTCCCTTTTCATGTCCTCTTCTCTTTCACTTTCACTTCCTTCCTTCCTTCCCTTTCCTTTCCTTTCCTTACATTTTTATTTTAATTTCCTCTTTCCCTTTCTCTTTTCATTTCCTCTTCTTTCCCTTTCCCTTTCCTCTTTCCTTTCCTTCCATTTCATTTTTTATTTTATTTCCCTTTCCCTTTCCTTCCTCTGGTCTGGTGGGAGACAAGTTCCAGTTTTTCCTGAAACCATATTTCACTCAACTGGAGTGGTCTTGCATCCATTAACTCCATGTCAAGCTTTTCCTGCGGGGGGCCGTAAATTCAAGGCTTGAAGATCAAGAGCTCTAGTGTCAAAGACAACAGCTCTGATGGTGAAGACAAGATCTATAACTACTTCCCCAAGGTCACCACAAAGGGAACGATAGGTTCACAGGCCTGGCATCCTGGACAAGCCCAAAAAAACCCCTACTCCGTGCTCATTTCAACCACATATATGGCGTTTTTACTCTGGTGCCTCTCAAAAAGCTGTTGGCGAACTTGGATTAGCTCCCACAAGTGGAAGAGAAGAATGAGGAATGAAAATTTCTTCTTCTTCTTCTTCTTCTTCTTCTTCTTCTTCTTCTTTCTTCTTCTTCTTCTTCTTCTTCTTCTTCTTCTTCTTCTTCTTCTTCTTCTTCTTCTTCTTCTTCTTCTTCTTCTTCTTCTTCTTCTTCTTCTTCTTCTTCTTCTTCTTCTTCATCTTCCTTCTTCTTCTTCTTCTTCTTCTTCTTCTTCTTCTTGTTTAAATGACACTCTTCAGCTTGTTTATCTACAAGGACAGAATCCTGGTAGGACAATGAACCTGTCATCGCAGAAACCCAGGAGTGGATATAATACTGGGCAGAGACTAAGAAAAGATCTCCATAAGATCCACGGGACAATTTCATTTCTAACTCTGAACTTGGCCTCTTTATTTTCCCTCCTCATTTGGCCAAGAAGAAGGACTTCAAGAAGGACAATTGCTTTCCAGTATGTGTTGTGAAGTACAAAATTGATCCCTGGGATTAAGGAAGTCTGCTGAGGAATCTTAGAGAGTATGGAATAACCCTGTGAGGTGGGTTGGGCAGAGAGAGAGAGAGAGGGAGAGAGAGAGAGAGAGAGAGAGAGAGAGAGAGAGAGAGAGAGAGAGAGAGGAGAGAGAGAGAGAGAGAGAGAGAGAGAGAAGAGAGAGAGAGAGAGAGAGAGAGAGAGAGAGAGGGAGGAACTGGCCCAAAGTCTTACCTTACTTTCATGCCTAAGGCAGCACTAGAACTCACCATCTCCTGGTGACTGGCCCAAAGTCACCCAGATGGGTTTCATGCCTAAGGCAGCACTAGAACTCACCCTCTCCTGGTGACTGGCCCAAAGTCACCCAGATGGGTTTCTCATGCCTAAGGCAGCACTAGAACTCACCCTCTCCTGGTGACTGGCCCAGATGGGTTTCATGCCTAAGGCTGGACTAGACCTCTCTGTCTCCTGGTGACTGGCCTAAAGTCACCCAGATGGGTTTCATGCCTAAGGCAGCACTAGAACTCACCGTCTCCTGGTGACTGGCCCAAAGTCACCCAGATGGGTTTCATGCCTAAGGCAGCACTAGACCTCTCTGTCTTCTGGTGACTGGCCCAAAGTCACCCAGCTGGGTTTCATGCCCAAGGTGGGACTAGAACTCCCAGTCTCCCACTTTCTTAACCAGGACAAGATATATGGCTACCTCCCCAGCCCTTTCCCATTTATTTCTCAATCCAGTCTGAATCTTAACACTGACTATTCCTTTCATCCTCTATCTATGCCCTTGCGGTAACATTGCAAAATATAGAATTCTACCTATTTGAACCCAGCTGGGTTCCTTGAGCTTCTGCCATTCCCAAAGAAAGCAACTTTCTGATCCACTTAACTCCCCACCCCCCCACCCCCAAAAATCAACAGCGTGGATTTTCTTGGTTCCTTTGGTTCTGTCCGGTTCACTCTCCATCAAAGAGTTCAACCCCACCATGGCAGCAAATCGGATTAAAAGGAAAGGAGACAGTTTGGCTCATGTTATCTCCTCCACCATCTTGCTACCCAGAGCTGGGGGCACTGAGTGGGTTGATCCACAACTGCTGATAGCCTCCGAAACAGGGAGGTCACTGCTGTTATGTTTTCCATCCCTGAAATTTTCTTTAGTGCACAACCTTCCCACAATGGAGGTGGGGAGAGGGAAGGATAGCTCAATGGATCAGGAAGGGACCTTGGAGGTGTTCTAGTCCAGCCCCCTCCTCAAGCAGGAGACCCTAATACCATTTGTGATAGGTGACTGTCCAGTCTCTTCTTAAAAGCCTCCAAGTGATGGAGCACCCACAACTTCTCGAGGTAAGGCTGGTCCACTGGTGAATTGTCCTCACGGCTAGGAAGTTTCTCCTTAGTTCCTGGTTGCTTCTCTCCTTGATGAGTTTCCATCCATTGTTTCTTGTCTTGTCTTCTGATTCTTTGGAAAATAGGTGAACCCTCTCTCCTTTGTGGCAGCCCCTCGAAATATTGAAATACTGCTATCATGACACCCCCTCACCCGTCCTTCTTTTCTCTAGAGTAGCCATACCCAAATCCTGCAACCCTGGCTTTGCAAGCTGTGGTAGGTAGGCAGATAAGTAGAGTCATCAGACTAATCAATCAGTAGCCTGTCAGACTAATCAGACTAATCAATCAATAGCCTGTCTGTCCTTCATTATCTATTCTTCCCCTCCCTTCCCTTCCCTTCCCTTCCCTTCCCTTCCCTTCCCTTCCCTTCCCTTCCCTTCCCTTCCCTCCCTCCCTCCCTCCCTCCCTCCCTCCCTTCCTTCCTTCCTTCCTTCCTTCCTTCCTTCCTTCCTTCCTTCCTTCCTAGAACAGTCACTTTCCAGGGGAAAAAACTCCTCTCTACAAATTGTAGATAGGTAATTTATTGATTAAATTAACTAGCAACATCTTTTATTAAGATTGTTCTCTGCAACTTCAGGGCATCAGAACCACCGATTTTATTTTTATTTCGGCTGCAACCGGTCACTTGATTATTTTTGCATCCTACCTTGGAAACCGACCGCTTTCTTAGGATGATAATAAACAATATCTGTACATATTGTACATATATAAATGCGGAAGATTGGTTGCTGGTACCTTTTGCCTTCAAGTAAAAAACTCGGAGCAGGGGTGAGTGGGCGGGTGGAAGTATTCCTGTCGAATGGAAAAAGTGAGGCTCTTTCTGCCCCCTCCCCAATAATCTGTGGGTGAAGGAAGCCGAGCGAATGCATAATAATATAATTATCCTTCCCCAGTGGTGCAAAACTTGGATCTATTTGAAAGGACAACTTGCTACCTCCGCTTTATGGGTGTGGGAAAGAGCTTGGGGAGCAAATTTTCAATTCTTTTGCATACAAAGAAAAAGAAAGTTAAATTTTCGTAGCAGTTCTTGTTTCTCTTGACCCTGAAATCTAGGCAGATCAAGGATGAAGCGGATGACTGACTTTATAATTTCTAAAAGTCTGAATTAGGATGTGAAAAATCCTCACCCTATTTCCTTCCTTCCTCTCTCCCTCCCTTCATCTTTTTCTCCCTTCCTCTCTTTGTGTGCTTTCTTTCTTTCTTTCTTTCTTTCTTCTTTCTTTCTTTCTTTCTTTCTTTCTTTCTTTCTTTCTTTCTTCCTTCCTTCCTTCCTTCCTTCCTTCCTTTCTTTTTTCTTTCTTTCTTTCTTTCTTTCTTTCTTTCTTTCTTTCTTTCTTTCTTTCTTTCTTTCTTTCTTTCTTTCTTTCTTTCTTCCTTCCTTCCTTTCTTTCTTTTTTTCTTTCTTTCTTTCTTTCTTCCTTCCTTCCTTCCTTCCTTCCTTCCTTCCTTCCTTCCTTTCTTTCTTTCTTTCTTTCTTTCTTTCTTCTTCTTTCTTCCTTTCTTTCCTCCTTTCTTTCTTTCTTTCTTTCTTTCTTTCTTTCTTTCTTTCTTTCTTTCTTTCTTTCTCTTTCTTTCTTTCTTTCTTCCTTTCTTTCCTCCTTTCTTTCTTTCTTTCTTTCTTTCTTTCTTTCTTTCTTTCTTTCTTTCTTTCTTTTTTCTTTCTCTTTCTTTCTTTCTTTTCTTTTCTTTTCTTTCTTTCTTTTTTTCCTTTCTTTCTTTCTTTTCTTTCCTTTCTTTTCTTCTTTCTTTCTTTCTTTCTTTCTTTCTTTCTCTCTCTCTCTCTTTCTTTCTTTCTTTCTTTGTTTCTTTGTTTCTTTGTTTCTTTCTTTCTTTCTTTTTTTCTTTCTTTCTTTCTTTCTTTCTTTCTTTCTTTCCTTCCTTTCCTTTCCTTTCCCTTTCTTTTCTTTTCTTTCCGTTTCTTTTCTTTTCTTTTCTTTTCTTTTCTTCTCTCCCCCCCACCACAATCAATCGATTCTCAACGGAATACAGGTTAGCTAAACAACATTTAAAGCATCCAGGGAGATTAAAACCTTTATTAAAACAGGAACAGTTGAATGGCATTTAACTTGAATTTTTTCTTTGTTTACATGTACAAATGTTTATCTAATAATAATAATAATAAAAAATTACATTTTCAAAAAAAAAATTAGGAACGGAGTTGAACATTCTGACTGGGAGACCCGAAATTTTCATTGACAATTTTCCCCTTGAGGATGGTATTATTATTATTATTAGATTCAGCAAAAGCAATAATAGAAACACTGTTTTTAACAAAACGTAAAAGCTAAATTAACGCAGCGTGCTGATCTTGATGATTGAATTAACCTATGTTTTGCAGGAGAGCAAAACTCCATAAAGAAGGAGAGGGGGGGGAAAGAAAGAGAGAAAGAAAAGAAATAAAAAGAAAGAAAGAAAGAAAATCATTAATGTGGAAAAATCTGATTTGGCTGAGTCTCACATCTGAATGCAGCTATATCATTAACTGAGAGATTTGCAAACTAGTTTACGCCTCGGAGTAAAATAATAGTGATTACTTTGGTTTTACTAGTAGTAAGTTTTACATACTAGCGTACTTACTATACTGACTTATACAATTAAGTTTCTGAGTAAAATCATAAGGGTGACTTCTTTGATTTTCCTTGTAGCAAGTAGTAAGTTTTACATGCTTGCTACTTACTACACTGGCTTATATAATTTAGTTTAAAACGACCGTGGCTTTGCCCAGTGAGATGGCTAGGGAGGTCAATAAATGGATTCCTTCTCAAATCAGGCAGCGTCAATCCTAATCTATAGATATTTTATTTATTTATCAAACGTATGCCCTGTCCGTTCTCACCTCTGCGATCCTGAGCAGTTTACAAATAAAGACCATGCAGCCATTTAAAAGTGGCACAGGTTAAAAACGAAAGTCGAAAACGGAAGTAGAAACAAGCTCAAAAGTTTTGTAAAAGTTTTAAAAAGTTGAAGAAGGGGAAGGGAGTTCCCTCAAGCCACTAACCACCCACCCCTACGGTTGCATGTCTCTCTTAGATCCCCATATCAGCTGGCAGAGCCAAGTCTTGACCCTACTCAGCCTTGCCCACCTATCTACTGAGAATGCGTAAAGCCCGCTGAATTCAAACGGACTGACTCTGGAGTGCAGTGCGGCTGAATTCAGACACCATTAACGCAAGGGCTAGCTCACAAAATACGCCGGACAATCTTGCAAACCCCTGTTTGATCCTGGTCAAAGCACCCGCATAGAAATAAAAAAGGACCGAACAAGCTTCTTTAACAGGATCGAACTCGGGGTGGGGCGCGAGTCAGCCTTAAAAGCCGAGTCTTGTCCAACCGGTGGCATTTTAACCGATTGCAGAATATTAATACATCCAAACAACGAAGCGTAAACTCGTCAGGTCGCAGAGCCCCCCATCCACGTGTTCTCAGAGACCGGTGCAACAATATCCAAAATAAATAGATCTAATCTAAAACTATTCGAGTCAACAGCCCCTAACCCTTTTCCGAGGCGCGGGAGGGGGAAACCTCGGCATTGCAGTCCCCACCCCCCACCCCACCCCCTTCGCTTGGAAATTAAGGAGGCGAAAATCTGGAAAATAAAACGAAAACAAGGAATTGGTTACCAAGTGCCATAGCGTTATGTTCCCCCCCCTCCCGCTTGCCACCACCTACTTTCGCTTTTTAAAGGCTCTCTATTATATCTTCCACACCGATCAATTTATGCATATATATATACATATACATACATACACACACACACACACACACATATAATACATATACATATACTTATACATATACTTATACTTATACTTATACATATACATATACATATACATATACATATACATATACATATACATATACATATACATATATAAAACAGCCTGCAATTTGCACAGAAAGCTAAAGTTTTGGTGTCCTGTTTAACGGAGAGACTTTGCCTGGATTTGCAAAAAAAAAAACAAAAAACTCGCCCTCTTTCCCCCCCCCATCCGAATGACATCGCTGTAGGAAGAAAAGAGGAATTATAGACCCCTAAGATAACTTTCCTCGCCTCTATCCGATTTTTTCTTTTAAAAAAAAAACCCCCTCTATAATCAGGTTGCTTTGATGTCTGCATGGAAACTCCTTTTCCGCCCTCTTTTTTTTCCTCCCTTACCTCACTTCTCTATTCCCTTTTCCCTCCCCCCCACCTTTCCCGCAATTTACTTCGTATTTCGATTGTATCGTATATTATAAACTCTTAAAACTTTTTTTTTTTTAAAAAGGAAAAGAAACACACGCGGGTGCACATTGATCACAATGAACGGATTTGCACCGTTGTCGTGGACATTCAAAGAACCGGCGGGCAGGGCTTGAAAGCCTAAGGCCGTTTTGTTCTGTTTTGTTTAAATGAGTTTTCGAGGTGTAAAAAGTTCCTTCCTGGGTTGCGCGCGCTTTACGAAGCTCCGTTTGAGAAAAGAAAAAAAAAGTGGGGGGGAATTCCAATTTAAGAATTCCCAATTTAAGAATCTCTCCGGCTATAGAGAGAAGTCTGGCTTCTCTCGCACGCTCCTTTAGGAATACATCGAACCGAGCTCAGCCATTTTCCTGGGCTAGCAAAGCGAACCCCGCATTCAAAAGACCCCAGACGTGTCACGCTCCACCTTTCAACGAAAAACTGGAGAGGACTCAGGAAGACTCTTTCTTCTCCCCTCTTTTAAAAAAATAAAGAAATAAAAAAAGGGGAGGCCAGACTTCTCTCTCTTTTTTTTTCTTTTTTCTCTAAGAAAAAGACAAACTCTGGGTTTTAAGCTCCCCAGTTAAAAAAAGGACGGAGATTTACAATCCCCGCCGGGGGTGGCTAAATGAAGGACGCCTTGTTATTCTGCTTCTGCCTGGAGCCCCAACATCTAGGGGGATGGACTTATTCTAGGGGCTGTCATTTGCCCCCTCCACCCCAAAGTCGCTTGAATTGAGAGGGGGGAAAAAATCCTGCGGGGAGTTCCACAGCACGCGGGTCGATTGCCGTCTTCAATGCCTCCCTGTCTAAAGCCTTCGCTAAGAAGAAGTTGGTTTTCTTTCATTATTTTACTTCCAACGCCCTTTTCAGCAATGGAAGTGCAAGCTAGATGATAGATAGAGATGATAGCTAGATAGCTAGACAGACAGACAGACAGACAGACAGACAGATATAGATGATAGATGATAGCTACATAGATAATAGATAAATAGATGATAGATTGATAGATTGATAGAGATAGATAGAGAGACAGGGAGAGAGATAATGGATAGATAATAAATGGATGGATAGATAGATGGATAATAGATACAGGGATGGATTGATGGATAGATAGATAGATAGATAGATAGATAGATAGATAGATAGATAGATAGATAGATAGAAAGAAAATGGATGGATGAATAGATGGATAGATAGATAGATAGATAGATAGATAGATAGATAGATAGATAGATAGATAGATTGGAGAGGATGCCCAAGATTGTGCCCCAAAAGAAAATCCAACATTTTGGATGGGGCAATGGGGTGGGGAAGGTGTTGTTGAAATGCATCACCAATGGTCTTCCTCCTTCAATTCTTCCATCAATCAGTGGTTGAAATGAAGTGATGGTGGCAGTGATAAGTTAAGGTTATCCACATGTTTCCCTCATTCTCAACATATCTAATAAAGGTATCCAAAGGAGCCCGCCCTTTTGTCGCCTGAAAAAGGGAGGTTCGCCATCTTTCAGCAGCCGAATGCAAAACACATTGTTGGCTTATTCCAAGGAGCCAGTTCTGTCACCCCCCCCCAATCCAGATGCTTCTGACTGAAGCTCCTTTTATCTTCTGGACAATTCTCGAAGTGCTTCCCACCTTCAGATATCTCCCTTCATTGGTTTGCTCCCAGCTGGGGGCTACAAGGAAATTCCCACCAGCCCAGAAAAGGGAATTTGCAGCTTTGGTTGACTTGAGAACTGAGCTATGCCTTCCTTCTTCGTTAGGCCTAGGGATTGTGATAATTTAGCAGTAGAAATGGCTTCCATGTGCTACATATTCAAGGGAAGCCCAAATGTAATGTTACAGGAAAGCAGATGTTAGGCAGATGTCAGTTTGGTGTAGTGGTTAAGGCACCAGGCTGGAAAGGGGGGGGGGGGCTGTGAGTCCTAGTCTCACCTTAGCCATGAAAGCCAGCTGGGTGACTTTGGGCCAATCAGCAGGAGACTGTAGAGAGAATAGAATAGAATAGAATAGAATAGAATAGAATAGAATAGAATAGAATAGAATAGAATAGAATAGAATAGAATAGAATAGAATAGAATAGAATAGAATAGAATAGAATAGAATAGAATAGAAAATAGAATAGAAAATAGAATAGAAAATAGAATAGAAAATAGAATAGAATGGAATGGAATGGAATGGAATAGAATAGAATAGAATAGAATAGAATAGAATAGAATAGAATAGAATAGAATAGAATAGAATAGAATAGAATAGACAACAACAACAACAACAACAACAACAACTGAATAACTATTGTGGGGAGGGGGAGCTGGTTCATTGATATTGTAAGATCAGGTGATGCAAGAATCGAAGAGAAACAGCTAGGAAAAATAACAAAATAGCCACAATCTGCCAACTGAAGTTGAGCGATTGTGGAGGGGGAAAAAAATCAAAGCCTGTACCAATAATAATAGGAGCCCTTGGAGCAATACCCAAAGGGCTGCCTAGATAAATGGAAATTTTGAACTTATTCGACCTGCATATTCTGACTTTGCAAAAAAAAAAAACCCCAAAAACTTACCCTATATACTCAGACTCTCCCTAAACAGCTCTCTTAGGTCCTTGGTTAGGACTTTAACTGTTAAGTTTTTACCAGTCCCAGACTGTGAATCAAATGGAAGATTAACCCTAATAATAACTGAAAATAGTAATGCAGGCCAGACTAAGAAACTTAATCCTAATATCGCTTTTATTAGAACGGAATCTTGCAAGTTCGAAGGGGCTTCCCTCCTCCCCCACTTTATCTTCATGCATGTGAACGAGGGAGGGGCTTGTCTGAGAAGTTTTCTTAAATTAGTTTCTTGGATCAGGCACAAATCACGTTTATCTGATTGTTGCCTTGGTAGCAGTTCTTCTTCCTGTCCTTCAAGGTCATTGAGTGTGACCTCTACATCAGAATAATTGCAGAATAACAGATTTGGAAGGGAGCTTGGAGGTCTTCTAGTCCAACCTCAGGCAGGAGACCCCCATATCACTCCCAATTTCTTATTAAAAACCTCCAGTGTTGGAGCATCCACAACTTCCAGAGGCAAACCATTCCACTGATTAATTGTTCTCACTGTTGGAAACTTCTCCTTAGTTCTAGGTTGCTTCTCTCCTTGATTGGTTTCCATCGGTTGCTTCTTGTCCTGCCTTCGGGTGTTGTGGAGAATAGGTTGACCCCCCCTCTTCTTTGTGGCAGCCCCTGAGATATTAGAAGGACCACCAACTTTTTGGTTAACAGCAATGTCCAACATCAGTTAAACATTGGTTCCAAACCTTACCCAAAAACATACCTGTTGATTAACCTCCAGTTGTACTAATGCATTAAAAGCTGTAGTAGTCATAATTAAATTTATTAAACACAATTGTGTAAAATCTACATTGCTATTTCAGGTTCATGTTTACAGGTGCTTTGTCATCAAGATAATGCCAAGGGATTTCCACAGCCTACCTTCTTATGGGAATTATGCTGAATACTGAAAACATTGGGTTATTTACACTCTCTTGTCATTGCTTTCCCTGTATTTCCCTCAGCCACAGCACAGATGGATTATGTTCCAGAAACAAAACATGAAAGAGTTTCAAGTAATGTTTGTTGCTGAAGTGAATGCCTGGATTATAACTTGGGAACAGAGTTAACTCTTAGAGAGTCCTGAATAAACCCTGATTTTAAAGAAAATACATAATTCTTTTGGACAGCAATTTGGAAAAAAATAATTGAAGTGCCACCACCTTAAAAGTACTGGACACACAATGCCATTTATGAAGGCTTTAGGATTCATGGATTTTTTTTCCAGCATGTGGAGTATATATTGTGCCAATCCTCAAATGATACTAATTCACTCCACTTTTCAGGTGATGGCACAACTGGAGGATACATATTAGGTACTTTCTTTTAAAGCAACAGTACTAACTACTTGCAAACTACAATTAATGCACATGTAAACTGTCATGCATCAAAAAGCCAATTTTAATAGGAAGAGAAAGGGTTATTTTGATATCCTAATTTTTGGATACCTCTTCTATTCTTATGTAGAGATCAGGTTGCATCTTACTTGGACAACCCTCTGTAGTAGTCCTTTTGATAGACAGTGAGAAGTACTGCCTAGAAAGATATGCTTCCCCAAACTAGCCAGAAGAAAGGTAATTGTGTTGGCAAATGAAAAAAGTCTCACATTGTATCCTAAAATTTATGCATCTGGCGGGGTCATGATATTGCTAAGCCATGATGTGTAGATTAGCAGCATGTCAGAACCCAGCGAAGAAAAGTTGGTCAGCAAGCTATAGAGATGCAAACCTAGCTTAGTGCCACAAGCTCAGGGAATCCGTGATGAGGGGTCCTTGATGCTCTCTAAGCTTGGTGGTTTTCTTGCAGACATTTCATTACACAACTAGGTAACATCTTCAGTGGTAGAAGGGAGTGATGTTTGCATGGAAGAGGAGGAGGAGGACTGTGGGGTCCATGGTGGTCTCTGAACTTGGTGGTTTTCTTGCAGACATTCCATTATCCAGACTAGATAACATCAGTGCTAGGACATCATCACTAGCATTGATGATGTTACCTGGTTGGGCCATGAAACGTCTGCAAGAAAAACTACCAAGCTCAGAGAGCACCAAGGACTCCACAGTCTTCCTCCTCCTCCTCCTCCTCCTCCTCCTCCTCCTCCTCCTCCTCCTCCTCCTCCTCCTCCTTTACAAAGCACACTCCTTTCTAGCACTGATGATGTTTCCTCCTTGGATACTGAAACATCTGCAAGAAAACTACCCAGCTCAGAGAGCACCCAGGAACTTTCACTTCAGCCTTGAGCTACACATAGTCTCCTTTAGTGGAATCAGTGGTTTTAGGAGAATTGCTCTGAGGAAATGCTTTTTGGGTGGCAGCTTTCAACTGAAATGGAACTGGGCATCTCTCCTCCTGCCAAACCTATGGGTGAGCCTTTAAACTTAAAGAGCCTCGCTCAGGCTCAAGAAGTTAATAATGGTAAGTTAATAATGGTTCACGTCATTGCCTGGCTGCGAAGGGGAATAAACGTGCTGATTAATTGAGAATTTCAAGAGCGTTTCCTCCCCCCCTTCCCTTTGCCAGGTCCCAACTTTCAAGCTCTTTAGATGTTTCCATCTCCCTCTTTTTTTCTCCCTCCCCCTCGGACTTCAAGAAATTTTGAACACATGAATGGAGAGAGACAGAGAGAGAGAAAGAGAAACAGAAGGAAGGGGGCACTTCAAAGAAAATGGGAACCATTACTGGGAGATCTGTTTATAGAAAGAATGAATGATTATGAGGAAGATGCCAACTGCAGGGAGTGGGGGGGAAGAGAGGGGTGGACTCACTTGTTGCAGAGGGACTTTCCCCGTGTGGTTCTCATCAGTGGCATGAGAGGGGTTCCTCCCCCGCCCCCCAAAATTCCCCTTTTGATCATGCTGCAAAGCTCTTTTCCATTGAAGAGGAGGGCGTCTGATTGGAACTGCCCTACGGAAAACCAAGGATGGACGTATAACCACAGTTGGGATCTGAACTTCTGTTGCTAAGCAAAGAGGTTATTAAGCTGATTTTATGAGCTTTTTTTTTTGACCTAGCTGCTCAGTGAATTATTGTGGTTGTTAAGCGAATCACATGGTTGTTAAGCAAATACGGTTTCTCCCATTGACTTTGCTGATCGGGAGCTGGCTGGGAAGGTTACAAATGGCAATCCCATGAACCCAGGATGCTGCAACTGTTTTAAACACAGGCCAGTTGTCAAACCTTTGATGACGTGGCCAAGGGGATGCTGCAAAGGTCATAAGTGTGAAAACTGATCTTAAGTCATTTCCCCCTCCACTGCTGTTGTAACTCTGAATGGCCGCTAAATGAATGCTTGTCATTTGAGGGCTACTTGTATTGAGATCTTCAGCAGGGTTCTAATTACGAGTCTGTATATATGTATTGCTGTTGGAATACATGTTAGAATGTATTTTGTATTGCAACAACTGCAGAATTATTCAGCCAGTAGATGGCAGTGTTTAGTGCACATCTATGGTTATAATCTATGGTTTCTTTATGTTCTAGAGGAGAGTTTCCTGTGACAGTTGAGACAGTTAAAACCATTGAGCAGCAAGGCCTATTGTGACTATACGCTGTACACTTTGTTTTGATCTGTATGGCCATGTAACCATCCTCTGCTACCCATCTATGTGGCTATATAATAATCTGCTACCATTTCTATATAATAAAACAGATTTTCTAACAATTGCTTATTAATTTTTCCATTTCAACTAGGGAGGAGGAGGAGGAAGATCTCCATCAGGAACACCATGGATCACTGAGAAGAACACAAATAGTTAAATGCCCAGCTATTCACATCCATCTTTGAATTTTGTTGGAAAAAAGTCTCGCTGTAAAACCTGATTTCATCTGAAACTGTTGTATGAAGAGTTCTGAAGTTCCAAAGACTTGAGAAGGCTCTCTCTCCAGGAACAGAAGTTTGTAGCTTCACACTCACCCTGCACAACACTCCGTGAATTCATCCAGTTTTTATTTCAAAGCCCTGTGTTCGCCCAACACCCAGTCCTGCTGGCATGTCTCTCTATCAACATCTCAGTTCTTCAATTCACAATGTACAACGGATGGAACGCTGCCAACTCGGCTATCATTAAAGCTTGGGATTCTGGTGCAATTATAAACTCCTCAGGCGTCACCCTTGTGGTTCATGGATGATGTCAGAAAGGGCCACCAAAGATATTTATTTAAGCGGAATTGATTCTCAAGGAGGGTGAATGATGAAGTTATGAATCTGACACTCCGAGGACCTGCTTGACAAATGAGATGAAAAATCAGGGCCTGATCACAATCCTGGCATCTGGAGTGCGTGTCCAGGTAGAGTTTTTATCTTGTGGACGATAGGAACTAAAAAAGAAATATTGGGAATTTGGGGGATATAACTCATTTCCAACAGTCCTAGCTTCCCTGCTGCCGACTGCCAGTTGGGAAAGAGATGGCAGCTAGATTGCAGGAAGGTTCATAGAATCATAGAGCTGGAAGGGGCCATGGAGGACATCTAATCCAACCCCCTACTTAAGGCAGGAGACCCTACATCACTCCAGACAAGTGGTTGTCCAGTCTACTTTGGAAAACCTCCAGTGATAGAGCACCCACAATTCCAGGAGGCAAGCTATTCCATGGATTAATTGTTCTCACGGTCAGGAAATTCCTGCTTAATTCCAGATTGGATCTCCCTCTGATCAATTTCCATCCAACTAAACATTTACCTAAGGATATTTATTCAGGCAGTATAGCTGTATTACTATTATCCTTCTCATCTCTTTTTTTTCCTTTTAAGATTAAGGAGTTGGGGGTGGGAGAACCCTTCCTTCCTTCCTTCCTTCCTTCCTTCCTTCCTTCCTTCCTTCCTTCCTTCCTTCCTTTCTTCCTTCCTTCCTTCCTTCCTTCCTATCTTTCTTCCTTCCTTCCTTCCTTCCTTCCTATCTTCCTTCCTTCCTTCCTTCCTTCCTTCCTTCCTTCCTTCCTTCCTTCCTTCCTTCCTTTTTGTTGAAACCTTGCCTCTCTGAGTGATTTAAGTTTAGAAAAGGAACGGGTGAGGATTTGCTGTGACATTTAAAGGCAATCTGGATAATGAACAGCCCCGATGGCATCCACTTCTTCCTCCATATATCTGCACAACCCATATCTATTTTTGACATGGCTGACACCCTGTTTCCTTTCTTAACCTGAGGGCAGCCCATCTTTAATTTAACCCGGTCTCCAGCCTCTTCCAATAGGCGAAGAGGCCGACATTGGTGGGTCACATAATCTGGAGACTGTGCAGGCCTCCTGAAGAAAGGTGATGTATAGGCCTGGCCCACGGCTGGCAGCACCAACCCAAGCTCTTGTAGCATTAACAAATGACACAGCAAAGTCCCTTCCATATCTAATCACCTTTAATGTTCAGATTTAGAAGACAACTGTACAGGACAAAGAAGAGATTAGCCGCCAAGGCCCAGCTTTACAGGAAGCAAATCGCTGCCTCTCCACATTCAGAGTCTTTTTTTTTTTATGGTAAATGCCACTTTTTTTTTTAAAGGAATCCAAATGAGATTAGAGTGGGAGTCAGATTCTCACAACAATACAGGAAAACAAATTTAGGGCAAAAAGATTGCATTCTGATCTGGGGTGAATTTCTTCGGATGAGATCTCCATGGAATTTGGAAGTCTGACTCTCAAGGAAATATAAAATAAAATATAAAATAAAGTATATCAGTTACAGCTGTAAAGTATCCCCTTACACGGGGCAGATCTTAGCAGACTGAAACAGATAGACAATGGATGATAAAATGTAGATTTGTTCAGGTTTATAGGCTGCAAATCTACATAGAGTTGAACATCAACCCTCCACAGACATCTCTGCTCATACAGTAAGGGATCCAGCTGAAGGTGCTATTTCCCCTGTAGAATTTGTTCCTTATGCATTTGATGGCAAAGGAAATAATTCTCTATCCACCACAGCAGCAAGCTACTAAATCCTATTTTTGTACTTCCTTAAAACCACATGGTACTTTCGATTAGCTTTGGAATAAATTTAAATAGAGATACATTAGAAATTTACCTTTTCTGCATAAAATCTTTATGCACAAAAATGGAAGGACACTTGATTCCCACAATGGCCACAAAAGTTGATGGAGTTAGGAGAGATGGCTAAACTGACTGCTTTGATTAAAGAAAAAAACACAATTACTTTTGTTTCTACTTGGATACCACTTTTGGACTTTGTACTGAGGTGGGAAAAAAAACATGAAACTTTGATTTGGGGTTTTACTGATTAGATAGGTTTGTTGTTATAGAAATGGCTAGTTCATAAATGGCTATTACATAAAAGTAAAAAAATTGAGATTTGATGCCATTATCTTATTCTACTGCACCAAAGGAATCGGAAGTCAACGCCTTTTCTTTCTTTCTCTCCCCTCCCTCTTTCCTATACTTTTCCCTTCTCCCTCCCCTAGTTTCCTATTACATTCTTTGGTATTTTTGTATTTTATATTATAAACTAATAAAAAATATCTTTTCTGAAAAGTAAAAGAAAAAAAAACCACACCAGTCCAACATTGTGACCTGTGCACAGATGTTGCTGATAGCTAAATTGACATGCAGCTGGAAGAGACTTGGAGGTCTTATACCATTCCTGTCCAGTCTCTTCTTAAAAGCCTCCAATGTTGGAGCACCCACAACATCTGGAGGCAAGTCGTTCCACTGGTTAACTGTTCTCATTTTCAGGAAATTCCTCCTTAGTTCTAGGTTGCTTCTCTCCTTGGTTAGTTTCCATCCATTGTTTCTTGTCCTGCCTTCTGGTGCTTTGGAGAATAGGTTGACCCCCTCGTCTTTGTGGCAGCCCCTGAAATACTGGGATATGGCTATCATGTCACTCCTTCTTTTCTCCAAACCCAAATCCTGCAACTGTTCTTCCTATGTTTTAGTCCTAAGTACGGAACTTGTTTGTTTTTTTTTCAACAAAACCCCGAAACAGCAGAACTGAATATCTTCACTCAGCCTTCATCCCTTGTCCAATCTTATTTTATTCCGCTGCAGATAACTCTTGTTGCAACAGCATTGGAAAGGCAATAATTCTTTGCTCTCAGCCAACCTAGCCCGTTGTCCCAAATCGCACCATTTCTTTGCTGGTTTTGCAGATCAGAATGACACCAGCCGCTCTCTGGGTAGACAAGGCCTGTGTCGCTTTAATAAATGGATCGGAGGAGCAGCAATAAGGACTGTCTCCATCCCTGATCAAAGTTTTCCTACAACGGGGGAGGTTCAAAAGTCCAAGCTGTGATCGTGTCTCCAGCCGAGACAATCTGTCTCTTCTCTCTTTCATAGAGTAATCACCTTTGAAGAATTTGTGTCTAACCCCGCTGCCATGTTTTTAATCCTCCCCAAACGGGGATTGGGCTATTTTTTTTTTAAAAGGTAAGGCCGGGATTGCCTGCCATCCCACTGTTGTTTATCTTCTCCCGAAGAGTGTTTTATCATTCCTGCACATTAGGAAGACATGAATGAACTACCAGGAATTCTTTCTTCTCTGGAATCAGAGACTGGGGATCCAAAGCAGACTGACATACTGTCTGCAGTCATCGATTCCCACCACCCTCCTCCATTCCTGGCAGGCCAGATTTAAACTGGGCTACTTGGAACAAGGTTCAAGAAGGACATGTTGATCTTTGCCTCTTTGCACGAATCCCTTGGCTGACATATCCTTGCCTGTTTTGGAACTGGTGAGGATAAAAGGATGTTGAAAATATTTCAAACTCAAGGATATTGAAAGAGGCAGAATACAGAATGACAGAATTGCAAGGGATCTTGGAGGTCTTCTAGTCCAGCCCCCTGATCAAGCAGGAGATCTTATACCATTTCAGACAAGTGGCTGTGCAGTCTCTTCTTAAAATCCTCCCGTGATGGAGCACACAGAACTTCTGAAGGCAGTTTCTGTTCCACTGGTTGATTGTCCTCACTGTTGGGAAATCTCTCTCTTTGATTAGTTTCCATCTGTTGCTTCTTGTTCTGCCTTCAGGCGCTTTGGAAAATAGCTTGACTCCCTCTTCTTTGGGGCAGCCCCTCAAATACTGGAAGGCTGCTCTCATGTCCCCCCTGGTCCTTCTTTTATCTAGACTGGCCAGACCCAATTCCTGCAACCGTTCTTCATGTGTTTTTTTCTCCAGACCCTTAAATCATTTTATTTAGTTGCTCAGCTTGACCTATTCTCCAGAGCACCGGAGGGCAGGATCAGAAGTGGCAGGTGGAAGATGATGAAAAAGGGATCCAGTCTCAAACTACGGAGAAATTTCCTGACAGTGAGAACGATCCATCAGGGAAACTGCTGGCCTCCTTCCATCACTGGAGGCTTTTAAGAAGAGATTGGACAACCATTGGACTAGGATGATATAAGCTCTCCTGCCTTGATCCCTCTTCCAAGCCTTGGATTCTAGGTTGTATGTTTTCATAGAAAACCCCCCCCCACCACCACCACCACAAACACTTTTCAAAACCTAAATTAAGTTTCAACCTTGATTTGAATTTGCCCACCTGCTTTGAAAGCTCATGCCGGGTTATTTTATTTCCCCTGTTTAGGGCCACCCCACTTGAGAGACAAGCAAGATGGTATTAGCCCTAATTCCTGCCCTGAGACGCTGCAAAAAAACAAACCAGCCGTTATCAACAGCTCCCCTAATGTCTAACAATCAATCATGGCTTTTAATCACCTTGCTTGTGGGAAGAGGCAAAAGGGCAGCGCCACTTCTTTTCCCATTTGACGGGATCAATATGCTCCCTTTTGGCAACGGTTGGCTAAACCGGTTTCAAACTGGAGCATTGCTACCCTCTAGGGGTGGGGTGGGGTGGGGACTACTTCCAGTGGGTCTTAAAGCAGAGCTGGAGCAAAAACGGCTATGGGGGAGCCTCGCCCAGATTTGCAGGCAGAGAAATGGGGTGAAGATTTTCCCCCATCCCATTTTAATTTGTTTGCAGGAGAGGGAGAAACTCTGAGCTGCTTCTCAGGGGCAGGACTCCGTCTGGGTAATGAGATTTCATGCCACGAGACTGAATGCAAACCCAAATCTCTTTGGAGAGAGGATGCAGTAGAGTATTAGAAGGGAAAACATTTTCACATATCCTCTGAACTTGGCACACCTTCCTTCCTTCCTTCCTTCCTTCCTTCCTTCCTTCCTTCCTTCCTTCCTTCCTTCCTTCCTTCCTTCCTTCCTTCCTGTTGTCTTTACTTCTTTTCCATCCATCCATCACTCTTATTCTCCTTCCTTTCTTCCATTCTTCCTTCCTTCTCTTCCCTTCTCCCTACATGACCTCAAAGTGGTCTATTTTTGTTTCTACAGTCTATTTTTTTTTCCTACAAAGGCCCAACTGCAGCAGGTAACAAAAAATACTTTCAAGCAAAAAACCAAAAAAAAACAACCACCCATAAAACCATGTTTGATCTTTTAGTGCTCTCTAGTGGCAGAAACAAGCCTCTTCAGCTTCAGCAGACTCTTATAAAATCCAGGGTTCCTGAAGAGGAACATAGCAGAATGGAGATATGAAATTCATTAACCTGATGACCTGGCTTTGAAGTTCTCACTATCAATCAATCAATCAATCAGAATAGAACTGGAAGGGACCTTAGAGGTCTTCTAGTCCCACCCCTTGCTCAAGCAGGAGATCCTATACCATTTCAGACAGATGGCTGTCCAGTCTCTTCTTTAAAACTTCCAGTGATGGAGCACCTACAATTTCTAAAGGCAACTTCTATTCCACTGGTTGATTGTCCTGTTAGGAAGTTTCTCCTTAATTCCAGGTTGCTTCTCTCCTTGATCAGTTTCCATCCCTTGCTTCTTGTCTTGCTTCCAACTCCGTTATTCTGCTAAGAGGGGGGGTCAAGCTCTTCTCCAAAGCCCTTGAACGCAGGACAAGAAGCAGCGGATGGAAACTAAAACCAAGGAGAGAAGCAACCTAGAACTAAGGAGAGATTTCCTGACAGTGAGGACAATCAACCAGTGGAACGAGTTGCCTCCAGAAGTTGTGGGTGCTGCATCACTGGAGGGCTTTGAAGAAGAGACTGGACGACCAATTGTCTGAAATGGTCTAGGGTTTCCTGCTTAGCAAGGGGTTGGACTAGAAGACCTCGAAGCTCCCTTCCTAACTCTGTGATTCTGTTAGCTGTTAGCTGACGTTGATGCTGATGACTCATCCTCCTAGGAGAACACCAGCCTCTTCAGGACCCACGTCAGCAATGCAGAGAAGCAGAGCCAAGGAGGCGTGGAGGGGATGTGAAGGAGATGAAGTCAGTCCTCTTAGGCTTCACTTCAGGGTATGAGATGTTCTTGTCTGTCCGGTGTGGGAGGAATGTGTTGACTCTTGTTTGGCTATGGAAAAAGAAGAAGAAGAAGAAGAAGAAGAAGAAGAAGAAGAAGAAGAAGAAGAAGAAGAAGAAGAAGAAGAAGAAGAAGAAGAAGAAGAAGAAGAAGAAGAAGAAGAAGAAGAAGAAGAAGAAGAAGAAGAAGAAGAAGAAGAAGAAGAAGAAGAAGAAGAAGAAGAAGAAGAAGAAGAAGAAGAAGAAGAAGAAGAGGACAAATAAACGAGTCCCTGATTCCGTCATAGCCTTTGCAAGCCCCTGTCTGGCTGCCAAAGAGCTGGAGGGGAAGGGCAGAAAGTTAAAAGACCGCATTCTTTTCAAAGGTGTTGTTTTTTTTAAATAACAAACAGCAATTCGTTAATGAATTAAACAAGGAGGGGAGAGAAAATGAGGAAAGGGGGGGGCAGGCTGCAGAGCAAAACTGCCTGGGGAGGAAAAAAAGAATAGCATGGCAGTCTCCATTGAAATCAAGCCTCAACAAGCCATCTTTCCCTACAGGCTGAGAACCACACAGGAATGGGGCGTAGACACAGATGTACAAAGACGTTCTCAATTCAACCTGGCTTTCCTTCCTTTTGTCTCTGATTTCATGGAAAAAAGATTCAGCCCAGGATTGGGCACCTGTCCTTCCTTTCCCAGGTGGCCCTGAGAATTTTGCCTCTTTTTCTCCCCCCCCCCCCCCCGATTCTGGCAAGGGAGGATCAAAAGAACGACCTTGGATATTATTCTGTTATTCTGTCATCCTCTAAAGGAGAAACACCCCCCATCCCACCCAATCCTACACCAGGAGACCCTGGTTTGGGAAGGGTCTCCTGGTGTAGGATTGGGTGGGATGGGGGGGTTCTCCTTTAGAGGATGACAGAACAACAAAATAAGAAGGGGCCTGGGAGGTCTTATAGTCCAACCCACTGCTCAAGCAGGAGACGCTATAGCTATACCAGTGATGGCGAACCTATGGCACGGATGCCAGAGGCGGCACTCGGAGCCCTCTCTGTGGGCACACGTGCCGTTGCCCAGCCTTGCCTCCCCTCGTGACCCCCTCCTCTCCAGCAGCCCCCCTGAAGGAGAGTCGCCCCTGAGCGTGGCCCACCTGGAGCAGCGCAGCCAAGGACATGGCAGCCAGGCAGCGTAGACAAGACTCTGCCCACACACCCCATCATGCAAGGTTGATGCTGCAGGGCACTGGCAGAAACTGTGACCGCCATAGCGCTGCTGGGCTGCCTGGGTGATCTGTAGCAGGCCCTGGAGGCGGTGAGTGGCCCTGTGGGCAGGCGGGGTGGGGGATGGGGGTGGGGTGGGGGCAGGGGTGGGGCAGGGCGGGGCCAGTTTTTGGGCACTCGGTCTCTAAAAGGTTCGCCATCACTGAGCTATACCATTCCAGACAAATGGCTGTCCAGTCTTTTCTTAAAAAGCTCCAGCGATGGAGCACCCCAGAAGATAGTCTTCCCTCTGGAAGTCCTAAAGGTGCTTTTCCCAATGGCCACTGGACTTCCTTGTTTTTCCTGGAAGGCGTTTCACTTCTCATCCAAGAAGCTTCTTGAAGAACTGAACTTTTGGGGCAACCATGACCTGGATGACTGAGAATCTCCATAGACATTTCCCTCTGAAAGGTGGGCAGCTAATGGATCCCACAGCAGGACTCGCTCTTGATTTCAGAGAACATATGACCTTGGTTAGAGAATGACCCTGTTCTCATAACCCAGTTGAACCGTATTCTAGATACATACAGGGGTAGCAAAAATCCACTTTGTTGTTGTTTTGTTGTTAGTCGCGAAGTCGTGTCCGACCCATCATGACCCCATGGAGAACGTTCCTCCAGGCCTTCCTGTCCTCTACCATCTTCTGGAGTCCATTGAAGCTCAGGCCTACTGCTTCAGGGACTCCATCCAGCCACCTCATTCTCTGTTGTCCCCTTCTTCTCTTGCCCTCCATCTTTCCCAGCATCAGGCTCTTCTCCAGTGAGTCCTTCCTTCTCATTAGGTGGCCAAAGTACTTGAGTTTCAACTTCAGGATCTGGCCTTCTAAAGAGAAAAATCCAGTAGATGGTAGCAAACAGCTAAAGATTGCTGCAGCGTGTCACCATCATGACCATATGATTGGGTAGATCTTCTGTGCCCAGGGACAAGTCACCTCCTTCCTATGTAGATTAAACTCTATGTTGACCTCCTGTTGCACCAACTAATTCCCCCTAGTTAGCTGGGTCAAGGGAAATTCTGTCCATAAAGTTCACTGATCCTTATGTCTTCTGAGGGTGAGTAGAAGTCTTAGAACTGACCCTGTGAAAATGGTCTTCCTTTGCAACCATTTGTCTGGAATGGCATAAGGTCTCCTGCTCGAGCAGGGAAGTTCTTTTCCATTTTCTGGATCCCAAACAAAGACAAGTGGTTAAAATAAAAATTAAAAAACCAGCCCCAAATTCTAACTCTCCATCCAGGTATCTCACATAGTGGCTGGCTGCCAAGGTAGCTTCATGCAGTCTTTTACAACATCCAAGTTCTGAACATCAAAAAGAGAGGAACAAACCGTCTGGGTAGCCCGAAGGAGTCTATCCATACATTGCTTTTAGTTGCTATTATTAGCGCCTTTCTCAACTACGCAGGTGTTTTCACACAATTTCTCCAGCAGTCTTTGGATTTAGATAAATAAACTGTCAGGTTATCTCCTAGCAACCTTCGACACAATCCCACATCTGTTTTCCCTCCGTTGACCCCATTCCACCTACACATTTAACCCAACCAATTTTTTTTACCAATCTAGCAGCATTTTCTTTCTTTCTTTCTTTCTTTCTTTCTTTCTTTCTTTCTTTCTTTCTTTCTCTTTCTTTCTCTTTCTTTCTCTTTCTTCTTTCTTTCTCTTTCTTTCTTTCTCTTTCTTTCTTTCTCTTTCTTTCTTTCTCTTTCTTTCTCTTTCTTTCTTTCTCTTTCTTTCTTTCTCTTTCTTCCTTCCTTCCTTCCTCCCTTCCCTTCCCTTCCCTTCCCTTCCCTTCCCTTCCCTTCCCTTCCCTTCCCTTCCTTCTCACTTACCAATAGCGTTTAGACTTATATACCATTTCACAGTGTTTTACAGCCCTATCTAAGCAGTTTACAGAGTCAGCCTATGGCTCCCAACTATCTAGGTCCTCATTTCACCGACCTCGGAAGGACAGAAGGCTGAGTCAACCTTGAGCAGGTCAGGATCGAACCCCTGACTTGTGGGCAGAGTCAGCCTGCAATGCTGCATTCGAGCCACTGCGCCACCCTGGCTCTCCCCCTCCTCCTTTCTGAAGAAGAAAGAAGGACCTCACCATCCCTTCCCTCCATTCTTAGCCACACAGTTCCACGCTCTCCAAATATTCTCCAAAGGCTCTTGGAGCTGGTAAAAACAGCCAGACTGAGAGGTACCATCAGGCTCATCCATAAGGTGAGAAAACTGGCAGGTTCAACGCGATTGCCTCCAGGGCGAAGTCTGAAGACAAATATATATATATATATCTCTATTAATAAAAAAAGTTTTTTTAAAAAAAAGAACTGCAGCCCAGTGAAGAAGCCGTTTGCTGCTGCTGCTGCTGGAAAAATGCACACCCTGCCACTTGTGGCCTCACCCTTGCAAAAGTGCCTCATAATCCATGCACTAAAGAGCCTCTGAGTGGTGTAAAAAAGTTACAACATCATCATCATCATCATCATCATGATGATGGAAGGGATCTTGGAGGTCATCTAGTCCAACCCCCAGCTCAGGCAGGAAACCCTATACCATTTCAGACAAATGGCTGTCCAGTCCCTTCTTAAAAACTTCCAGTGTTGGAGCATTCACCACTTCTGGAGGCAGGTTGTTCCACTGGTTAATTGTTCTCACTGTCAGGAAGTTTCTCCTTAATTCTAGGTTGCTTCTCTCCTTGATGGGTTTCCATCTGTTGCTTCTTGTCCTGCTTTCAGGTGCTTTGGAGAATAGCTTGACTCCTTCTTCTTTGGGGCAGCCCCTGAGATATTAGAACACTGCTATTATGTCTCCCCTCGTCCTTCTCTTCATTAAACGAGACAAACCCAATTCCAGCAACCTTTCTTCCTATGTTTTAGCCTCTAGCCCCATTGTAGCTCCAAACGGTCACTAAAGAGGACTATCTTATCTTTCATTCTCCAGAGAGGAAGGAACCTTTGAACCAGGAATCTCTAAACAAATCCAGTGAAAACCTCAGCAAAAGATCCCTCTTATCGTTCTGATCTGCATATTTAGGCGGCTGACGCAAACAGGACTGCTGGCTTGGATTGCATTTGCTGGCAAGCAGCTTCCACGGGCGAGCAAGGAAAAGCCAAAGACACGTTTGCAAGTAACTCCATCAAAGGGAGGAGAAGGAGAGGCCCCAGAATGTTATTTCAAGATCTTTCTTCGCTTGGTGGCGTCAGGCTAGGCCCGGATATTTTGCAAGGAGTCTCCGCTTGCCGGATGAGTAAGAAGAAAGAGGCGAGATCGAATTCCGACCGAGCTGCCCACATCTCTTAGGCAGCTACTTTTTTTTGACTTGATCCCGGGGGCAAGGGCCTTCCCTGAAGGAAGGTGCAAGAAGCCACGCGGGGGGGGGCATGCATTTGTTTGTTTAATCGCTTAATCATTCATTCATTGAGACGCTCCCCGTCTGCTGGTTCAAGGCGACTCTGAGCAAGCTTATGATGTAATTAAGATACAGATAAAAACAATTATACATATAGAAACAGATTAAAATTGCAAAATGAAAAGGAAATAGGTCTACAAAGGCATGATTTGTTTTGTTACATGTGTTTTATTCATCATTTGATCAGGCTCGGTGCATTTGTATGTCTGTCTGTCTGTCTGTCTGTCTGTATGTATGTCTGTATGTATGTATGTATGTATGTATGTATGTATGTAAGCCGCCTACAATTGGATATTTTACTGTTTCTGGCCATATGGCTGTAATAAATTTGTTTTACTGATTTCATCATTTTAACCCTTGTCTATCCAGTGCAGGATGAAGCCTTTTCTGCATGTTTCCAAATAATACAGTCCTCAGCTTTCTTGAAAATGCATATTATAATTCTACGGAATACAGAATAATAGCGTTGGAAGGGACCTCCGAGGTCTTCTAGCCCAACCTCCCCAGCTCAAGAATATCATTCCGGACAAATGGCTGTCCCAATCTCCTCTTAAAAACCTCCAGTGATGGAGCACCCACCACTTCTGGAGGCAGGTCGTTCCACTGATTGATTGTCCTCACCGTCAGGAAATTTCTCCTTACTTCTCCGTTGCTTCTCTCCTTGATGAGTTTCCATCCATTGCTTCTTCTCCTGCCTTCTGGGGCTTTGGAGAAGAGGTCCAAAGTATTTAAAT
>JARGCV010001176.1:0-5000 GCA_034064705.1 Bothrops alternatus | reverse complement strand
CAAACTTCACCTGTGCTAAAAATGACTTTGGCTCTGCAAATGTCTTGAGAGCAAACATCAAATTAAATCTCTGCAATCCTGCCTATATCCAGGAAAGAATTCTGTATTCTAGACCCAACTTTTCTCTTTTGTTGCAGTAACCCACCCTTGCCAGCAGATGGCAGTCTACGAACGGTTTAATTTTGTCTTTTAAGTTTCCCTCTTGGTGGAATTACTGTGCATTTATTTCTTCTGTGAATAGCAGGAAAATTAATTTTGAATGACGTCACCTATTCTACAGTGAGGAAATGAATGCAAATGTCAGAGGGTGGGGTGGAGAAGTGGGTCAGTTTCCACATAAAAATCTTCTATATTCAACCAAAAGGAAATTCTGCGCTTAGGTAGAAATAATTAATATAAAGCCATTCAGCATCATGCATGAAATCAGCTAAACATATTATATTAATCTTCAGTAGCTCAGCATGATTATAACCTCAGCTAGAAAAAGAAGAGAAACTGCTCAGCAATCAATGGTTTAAAAAAACAGGGGGTTCTCAACCTTGGCAACTTAAGACTTGTGGACTTCAACTCCCAGAATTCCTTTCCTTTGCATGGCTGGGGAATTCTGGGAGTTGAAGTCCATACATCTCCATAAAGTTCCAGGTGACCAGTAGAGGGCAGCAAGGAGGCAGGCAATGCCAAGCATTTTCTACAGATAGTCCTTGACTTACGACCAGAGTTGAGCCCAAAGTTTCTGCTGCTCAGTGAGACGGTTGTTCGATGGGGTTTTGCCCCATTTTACGACATTTCTTGCTTCAGTTGTTAAGTGAACCCTGCAGTTGTTAAGGTGGTAACACGGTTGTTAAGTGAATCTGGCTTCCCCCTTGACTTTGCTTGTCAGAAGGTCGCTAAAGGGGATCGCATGATCCCAGGGGACGAACACTGCAACCGTCATCACTATTGAGTCAGTTGCCAAGTGTCTGAAGGTCGATCACGTGACATCAGGATGCTGCAACCGGTATAAGTCGGCTGTTTTCAAGAAACTCTGAAGATTCTGAGACAGCTTTCTTTCTTTCTTTCTTCTTTCTTTCTTTCTTTCTTTCTTTCTTTCTTTCTTTCTTTCTTTCTTTCTTTCTTTCTTTCTTTCACCGCTCTCTCTCTCTCTCTTTCTCTCTTTCTCTCTTTCTCTTTCTTTCTCTCTCTCTTTCTTTCTTTCTTTCTCTCTCTCTCTCTTTCTTTCTTATCTTTCTTTCTCTCTCTCTCTCTTTCTTTCTTTCTCTTCTTTCTCTTTCTTTCTCTCTTTCTCTTTCTTTTTCTTTCTTTCTCTTTCTCTTCTTTCTCTCTTTCTTTCTCTCTTCTTTCTTTCTCTTTCTTTTTCTTTCTTTCTCTCTTTCTCTCTCTCTTTCTTTCTTTCTTTCTTTCTCTCTCTCTCTTTCTTTCTCTCTTTCTTTCTTTCTCTTTCTTTTTCTTTCTTTCTCTCTTCTCTCTTTCTCTCTCTCCTTTCTTTCTTTCTTTCTCTCTCTCTCCTCTTTCTTTCTTTCTCTTTCTTTCTTCTCTTCTCTTTCTCTCTCTCTTTCTTTCTTTCTCTCTTTCTCTTTCTTTTTCTCTTTCTTTTTTTCTCTTTCTTTTTCTTTCTTTCTCTCTTACTCTCTTTCTTTCTTTCTCTTCTCTCTCTTTCTTTCTTTCTTTCTTTCTCTTTCTTTCTCTCTTTCTTCTCTCTTTCTCTCTTTCTTTCTCTCTCTTTCTTTCTCTCTTTCTCTCTCTTCTTTCTCTATTCTTTCTCTTCTTTCTCTCTCTCTCTCTTTTCCTTCCTTCTTTTCTTTCTCTTTTTTTCTTTCTTTCTCTCTTCTTGTTCTTTCCTTCTTTCTTTCTCTTTCTCTCTCTCTTCTTTCTTCTTCTTCTCTTTCTCTTTCTTTCTTTCTCTCTTTCTTTCTTTCTTTCTTTCTTTCTTTCTTTCTTTCTTTCTTTCTTTCGTTCTTTCTTTCTTTCTTTCTTTCTCTCTTTCTTAAATTTAACACACTGGCTCTTGTCCCCTTTCCAGCCTAGAGGGATAAAGAGAATGTTCCTTAAACCTTCCTGGCTTTCTTGATGCTAGACAGGCTTCTTTCATTTTACTTTCCCAAGGTCCCCTCCTAAAAAAAGTATTGACCAGTTCCTGACCCTTGCTGTTAAGTCACAATAAATAACTGCTTTTCTAAAATCCCCAGGCAAACACTTCAGCGGTGGGTGGTGCGTGACTTTCCTTGTTCCATACCTGGGGATAATAGCAGTCGCTCACCTCCCCACCCACTGATGCCCTCCTGATGGCTGAGAAACAGAAGATTGACAGGAGCCTAGAAAAACAGCTTAAAGCAGCCCGAGGAATGAGTTTGTGTGAACTCTGAAAAGGAGTTAATCCAGGAGCCAGAGTTAGTGTGTGGGGTGGCCAGAGGACAGGCTGAACTCCCCAAAGCCAGTGGTGCAGCAGGACTGGACCTCTTTGCTACACCATCTGTGGCTACATGTAGTTCTCGACTTACGACCTCAAGGAGCCCCAAATCTCCATTGCTAAGGCGAGACTGTTGTTAAGTGAGTTTTGCCCCATTTTATGGGCCCTTTTTTGCCACCGTTGTTCAGTGAATCCCTCCTGTTGTTTAGTAAACATGGTTGTTCTCTGAATCCCCACTGACTTCACTTGCCAGAAGGTCGTAAAAGCGGATCAGGTGTCATAAATATGAACTACTTGCCAAGCTCGCTCTTTCTTTCTTTCTTTCTTTCTTTCTTTCTTTCTTTCTTTCTTTCTTTCTTTCTTTCTTTCTTTCTTTCTTTCTTTCTTTCTTTTTCTTTCTTTTTTTCTTTCTCTTTCTTTCTTTCTTTCTCTCTCTCTCTTTCTTTCTACTTTCTTTCTCTTTCTTTCTCTCTTTCTTTCTTTTCTTTCTCTCTTTTTCTCTCTTTCTTTCTCTCTTTCTCTCTCTTCTCTCTTTCTCTCTTTCTTTTCCTTCCTTCTTTTCTTTCTCTTTTTCTTTCTTTCTCTCTCTCTTCTTTTTCTTTATTCCTCTTCTTTTCCTTTTTTCTCTTTTTTTCTTTCTTTCTTTTTCTTTATTCCCTTCTTTCTTTTTCTCTCTTTCTCTCTTTCTTTCTCTTTCCTTCCTTCCCTTTCTTTTTTCCTTTCTTTCTTCTCTTCTTTCTTTCTTTCTTTCTTCTTTCTTTCTTTCTTTCTTTCTTTCCTGATTTATTTACTCTTTCTTCCTTTCTCTTTTTCTCTTTTTCTCTTTCTCTCCCTCCTTCCTTTCTCTTTTTTCTTTCTTTCTCTCTCGCTTTCTCTTTCTCTTTCTCTTTCTCCTCTCTTTTTCTTTTTCTCCTCTTTCTCTCTTTTTTCCTTCCTTCCTTCCTTCCTTCCTCTTCCTTCCTTCCTTCCTTTCTTTCTTTTCTTTCTTTCTTTCTTTCTCTTCTTTCTTTCTTTCTTTCTTTCTTTCTTTCTTTCTTTCTTTCTTTCTTTCCTGATTTATTTACTAAATTTAACACATTGGCCATGGAGGGATAAGAAAACGTTCAAATCTGTCTGGCTTTCTTGATGCCTGTCAGTCTCCCTTCATTTTACTTTCCAAAGGTTCAGGCCTTCAATCCTGTGAGGATGCTGCAATTGTCATAAGTGCGAAAAAAGGTCATAGGTCCCTTTTATTCCGTGCTGTTGTAACTTCAAACAAATGGTGGGGAATGAAAGACCACCTGTATTCTGATTTTCTATTCCAGAATAGGAATTCCGGGTTTTTCTTCCTGTCTCAGCATGTTCCAGAAAACTAAATGTCCATGGAGGTTCTCTGACATCCAAAAGTGCTTTTTCAGAAGGCAACTGGATGTTCTGGTTTCTCTCTGAAGACATTTCGCTTCTCATCCAAGAAGCTTCTTCGGCTCTTACCCAAATGTCTATGGAGATCCTTAACCATCCAGGTCATCGTTGTCCCAAACAGCGACTGAGCAGCCAAACCATCTTCAAAGAAAAAACAAGAAAGTGCAGCTGCCTCCAGAAAAAGCATCTTGGGTTCCAGAAACTGCAAACTAAAGCTGAAATTTTTTTTTTAAAGGGTTTCTGTAACAAGCACCAAGGAAGCAGGCAGGGAAGATCCTTCTTAAACTTTTAAATGGATGCTAAGCCCTTAAGAAGGAGTTTAATTTGCTTTCTCCACCATTAATTTGGCAAACCTTTTCGGCTGAGTTGAGCTGGGGACTTGCAGATCTATGCATCTTCTTGGCATCAAGGGAGAGAAAGTTTATCCTTGATTTCTTTCCAGCTACCCGCTCCAGTCTATAATCCTGGGATTTCCTTGTACTGGAGTAGATATCCAAATAAATAAATCTGCTCAGCTTTTCAAGATCGGACAAAATACAGGTAGTCCTCCATTTTATGACCAAAAATGGGATCAGAATGTTCCACGGCTAAGCAATGCTGGAGCAGTCTTGCCTGATTTTACGAGCTCCTGTGCCCTGCTTATTAAGCAATTGTTAAGAGAATCCACTTAACATTGATCGAATGATAGAACATTGATAGAAGCATTGACTCTACTTGTTGGAAGCTGGCTGGGAAGCTCACACATGGTCTTCACGTGGCCCTGGGACATGGCAACGGTCATAAAGACGAGTCAGCTTGCCCAGCCGTCTAAATTTGGGTCACACAACTCTGTGGATGCTGAAAAGCGCCAGGACTTTTTTTTTTTTTCAGTGCAGTTGAAATTACAATCGCAGTAGAAAAAAATTGTGTGCGTATTTTTTCAGTACATGTTTTTTTTTACTATAGATTTTAAAACAGAAGATATAAAAAAATGAACAAGAACTAAAGCAACAGGAAAAGAAAGAGAAAACAGAAAAATAAAGGAATGGTCTACAAGGGCAGAAAGAAAAAAACAAAAAGGGAACAGAAGAAAATTGCTTCACAGTACTTGTAAGTACAATTTTAAATGTTACATTCAAATTCCTTCCTTCCTTCCTTCCTTCCCTCTTACCTTCTTTTCCTCTCTCCTTCTTTTTCCTCCCTCCCCTTCTCA
>JARGCV010001174.1:55000-57440 GCA_034064705.1 Bothrops alternatus | reverse complement strand
ACACAACCTTTAGAATAGAAATAGAGCTGGAAGGGACTTGGAGGTCTTCTAGTCCAGCCCGCTACTCAAGCAGAAGACCCTATGCCATCTCAGACAAGGGACTGTCCAGCCTCTTCTTAAAAATAAAATATAACAGATAAATAGTGAGGCTGGAAGTGAGGAGTAAAGAATATTTACCAAACCAGACGTTTACAAAGATTAATACCTAGTGTTATATGTTGTGTTCTATGATGATTGATTATTAATATGATCCTATATTTATTGTTTAACTACTTACCTCAGGACCTATTGTTAGGGGATCATAGATAATAAAAATGTAACAGATGTATAATAGAGGATTGAAGTGAGGAGGGAAAAAGGTTTACCAAACAGACGTTTACAAAGAATAATACGTAGTGTTGTATATCAGATACTATTGATGTTTGATGCATACAAAGATTTTATGTACAATGCTGATTGTTTTAATAAAGGAATTTTTATATTTAAAAAAAAACAAAAAACCTCCGTGATGAAGCGCTCACCATTTCTGGAGGCAACTTCTGTTCCTCTGGTTGATTGTCCTCACTGTTAGGAAGTTTCTCCTTCATTCCAGGTTGCTTCTCTCTTGGGGTCAGTTTCCAACCATTGTTTCTCCTTCTGCTGCTCTGGTGCTTTGGAGAATACTTGGAGCCCCTCTTCTTTGGGGCAGCCCCTCAAATACCGGAAGGCTGCTATCATGTCCCCCCTATTTCTTCTCTTCCTTAGACTAGCCAAACCCAAGTCCCGCAGCCGTTCTTCCTATGTTTTAGTCTCCAGGTCTTGGATCCTCTCAGCTGCTCTTCTCTGGACTTTTTCCAAAGTCTCAACATCTTGTTTGTGATATGGTGACCAAAACTGGCTGCAGCATTCCAGGCGGGCCTCACTGGGGTTTGATTAAGCGCTACGAATACTTCGCGTGATCTTGATTCTATGCCTCTGTTTATGCAACCCAGGATTGTGTTAGCTTTCTGGCTGCTGCTGCACACGGCTGGCTCAGGTCAAGCGAATCGTCCACCAGGACTCCCAGGTCCCTCTCACAGTGGCTGTGTTTGAGCCGGGTCTCGCCCAATCTGCACTTATATCTTTGATTTTTCCTGTAGTCTGTATAGACTTGGTTGCCCCCCCCCATCTTTCTGCAAGGGCAGCTCTGGGGCAAGCTAGCAATCATAACAAATGAAAAGTGTGAAAAGATATAAATACAATAGTACACACAGTGAAATAAACGTTGGGGAGGGGGGGAGCAGGAGGGGGATGTGGCATCTGTTGTTAATTGATTACCCCCCACTGTGATGCTCCCCCCTTGGGGTCCCAAGCCCAGCCATGTCTTTAGGAACTTATAGGAGGACAGGAGGGTTGGGGCCGACCCTCATTCTGGGGGGGGCAACAGCAGAGAAGGCCCTTCTCCTGGACCCCCCAGCTGGGATTCCCTGCCCCATGGGGCCCACAGCAGTCTTCTCTGGGGCACGGGTGGGAGGTCCCTCGGGCAGCCTGGACCCCTGCAGGGAAGGCCTTGAAAGGTCATCACCACCCCTTGAACTGCATCTGAGATGCCGAATCCGAGAAAGGCCACGACTGGTGCACAACTCAAAGTTACGCAAAGGGTATCTGGAGTCTTGCCAGGGTTCAGGCCCGTTGTCCCCCATCCAGCCCCCTCCCAGCCTCCAGGCCCCCAGGAGGGCGGCCACAGCATCCCTGGGGTCTCCAGTGCGGAAATGGAGCTTTTGGAATCCTCCGTGTGCTGCAGTGAGGGGGGGTCTCGCCTCGTGGTTTCAGGGAGAACGCTGAAAAGGAGCGGACGGAGGAGGGGGGGATGGCTTTGTTCAGGGGGGGGCCAACCAGGGGCTCCTTAAAAGGAAGAGGATGAAACGGGCAGGTGGGGGGCCCTGATGGCCTCCGGGCCCTGTCCGCTTCCTGGCTCCCACAGGGAGAAACCATTCCCAGATAGTCAGGCCAAGAACTCTCCCCGGTCTTCAGATCTGCCTTTCCCAAGGACTGGATCTTCGTAGCTGCTCCCCTAATTCCTGGGCTTCATTTCCAGGGGGAGACTGTTTGCCAGGAAATCCCCCCCCGATGGGCCCATCCTGAGGCCCAGTGAAGCTCCAGGGAGAAAATGGAGACAACCGAGATGCCGTTTCTTCTGGATCTCGGGCTCCTGAGAGGGACCCCCCAAATTCCCAGAGGGGGGCGGGTTAGCTGCTAGCTGGAAAACCAACAACCGGGAAGCGCTTCCTGGACCCAGCCCTCCCTCCCACCCCGGTGCCTTCTTTAGCGGGATGCTGCCATCTTGCCCAGATGGGGGGTGCCAACGGCTCTGGGGGCAGGGAAGGGGTGCTGAGGCCCAGCAGGTTCCACCCCCCTTCGGTTCCAGTGAGGGGGACGGGAGGAGGAGAGCATCTGAGCCTCAGTGGGGGGTCCCCCCTAA
>JARGCV010001174.1:0-50000 GCA_034064705.1 Bothrops alternatus | reverse complement strand
GTGGGGAGTTCTAGTCCTGCTTGAGCATGGAAGTGGCCGGGTGACTTGGGGCCAGTCCCTCCCTCTCAGACCCGTCCACCTCACAGGGTTGTTGTTCTGGGGAAAACAGAAGGACAACGGACTATTGTGTGTGCTGGCCACCTTCCGTTATTTGTAAAAAAAAGCAAAGTGGAATAAAAATAATTTTTTTTAAAAAGGGCCACCTTGAGGAAAGGCCTCGGGGGAGACGCGTGGCATCCTAGCCAGAGGGGCCTTGGGGGCTTTGCAAGGCTCTCCCTGCACGTCTCCTCCTCGGCCTGGGCTGGGAGACCCTCAGGCACACAAAGACCCTCACCTCTGCATCCTCCCAGTTCATCTTTTGTTGGAAGACCCTGTAGCAACTCCCTTCATAGGAGGACCAATCAGGGGGACAATCAGCTGCAGTTCCTGTGTGGGAAGACAGGAGGCCCAATGAGAAGTGGGAGGAGGGGAGGAGGAGGGGGGAAGAGGAGGGGGAAGAGGGGGAGAGGGGGAGAGGGAAGAATAGGGGGAGACAGCTGGGTCTGCAGAACACGCTTACCTGCTGTGTTGAAAACATCTTTGATGACAAAAAATTGCAACTGACTTGCAGCTTCCTTTGCAGATTGTCCAAACCTCAGTTAGAGTTAACCCTGTTTAATTCCCTGGAAGCTGCATGTCTGGTGTGACTCTGTCCATGTTGGCTGCCTTTCTTCATTCCTTGAAGGGTGCAAAGGCAGAAATTGGGTTCTTTCATGAACAGATTAACTTTTGCAGACCTGCCTGGGCCTCAAGTCCCAACTGAGCCAATTTGGCCTAGTGGTTAGAGCAGCTGGCTAGGAAGCGGGAGACCAGGAGTTCTAGTCCCCGCCTTAGTCACGAAAGCAGGGTGTCAATCACTCTCTCTCAGCTTAATCCACCTCACAGGGTTGTTGTTGCGAGAAAACAGGAGGAGGAAACAATGTCAGGTATGTTCACTGCCTTGAATTATTGGTAGTAGTAGTAGTAATAGTACTAGTAGTAGTAATAATAAGAATAAGAATAACAACAATAATAATAATAAAGGCAGGATCCACAGGATAAAATAAAAAGAAACCGTGAAGCATCTTGAGCCATTCAGACTTAGCAAGAATTATCCCCACTTTGGTTGCAACCTGTCCAGACTACTGCAATGCCCTTGATGTGGGGCTGCCCTTGAAAAACTCCAAAATTGCAATTTCTGGGGAAGGAAGCAGCCAGGCTGTTCACCGGTGCAAAGGAAGGGGGATCTGGTGGGTCCGTCCTAAGGGATCGCCTTTCTCCTCCTTGGTGCCCCCAAACTGCTCAATGCGTTTAGAGGCAGATGGGGCTGCCCCCTGCTCCCCCCTGCCCAGGAAGGGCCCATCTGAAGACGCCCCCCAGAAGGGGCTCAGCTCTTCAGCAGAAGGGGAAGGGTCTCACCCCTTGTGTGTCCCCCATGGAGAGAAATCCCTAGCAAGAGGTGGGGAAGGGGCGCCCTACTTTTCATAATCAATGCATGCATTTTCCCCAAGGGTTTTACTTCATTCTTAATTAATTATTTCTGCATTTCAGTGGTGTTAATTTTGCTTGGGTTTTGTGTCGCTGCACACAGTGCTGAGTCTTGGGGCAGAGAGAGAAGTGGGATCTGGGTGGCAGAAGGAGCCAAGTGGAATAAAAGCAACTTTGGGGAGAGGATTCTGGGGGGGGGGTCAAATCAGGAAGGGGTTGGAGGTGGGAGAGCTTTGGCCTCTCTAGACACGAGGGACCCTGCTCGAACTCACCACTCAGGGAGACGGCCACGACCAGCAAGCCGAAGCTCACGAAGATGAATCGCCCCATGGTCTTCCTTCCTTCCCTGCACAGAGAACTGGGGGGGGGGAGAGAGGAAAGGGGGCTGAGATGGGGGGAAGTCCAACCTGCGGTCATGCAGCAGCCTTGGGGGGGATCACAGTGGATCCTGCATTGCTCTGTAAAAGACAGAGAGAGACAGAGACAGACAGACAGACAGAAAGAGGGACAGAGAGGCAGGAGCGATGTATTGCAGGGGGGCCTCACCTGTCAGGTGCCCACAGGTGGGAGAGCCGCACTCACCTGTCCCTCGGCTTCCACAGCTAGCAAGTCTGCTCAGAGGCAACTCCAGGCTTTCCTCTACGAGGGGAATGGAGGCATTTATAGGCCAGGAAAGGGGGGGTGGATTTCTTCTGTGGGGGGGACGGTGGGAGAAAAGGCTCTGTGTGAGAAAGGATTTTCGTGGCTACTGATCAGGAAGTAGTTGTGTTTGCACAAAAGAAGTTGACGGATTTGATCTCTGCCAGGACGGATGTCATGGAGGGAATCCTACAGTTTGAAATGTTCCCTGAGGTCATCCAGCCCAGCCCCTGCTCAGTGCAGCAATCCAAAGGAAAGCACCCGGATATGTGGCTGATTAGCCCCCTCCCCTTGAGGTTATGCAGACAAGGAGACCCCCCCACCTCCTCTGGGTCTTGGGCTGCTGTTGACAGGCTGACTTTCCCTTTTTCTGAGTGAGGTTTTCTCACTTTCCTTCAGAACCTGCCGGAATGAACAGATCCCTGGGTGTTTCCTTGCAGACGTTTCCTGACCCAACTACAGAACATCATCAATGCTAGAAGAGAGTGAGTTTCTGGAGAGGAGGAGGAGGGGGGAGAGAGGACTGATGGGGCTGCTACCTGCCATGCTTCAGTGTTGCCCACCCCCAGTTTGGAAAAATCTCTTCCCTGGATTTTGCCCCTGGATGTCGTGGCTTGAACATATTTGAGCTGGGAAGAGCCGGGGGGGGGGGCCGAAACCCGCAGCTTCACATCAAAGACCCAGAGCCACGGGGGGGGGGGGACACTTGTCACCCTCAACTTGCAACCGGTTGTGTGCAACCTCCGTCCCCACCTCTGCATTACAACTGATCACCCGTTTCCCTGCACTACAGCTCCCATGTTCCTTGGCCAGGAGGCCCTTTTGCTTGGCTACTTAGGGGGCAGGTGGCTGCTCAAATGAAACCCAGCCATGGGTTGACCCTCTGGGTGTTTGGGGGGGACGGAGCAAGCTGGGCCTCTGGGAACCAGGGTTGGGGGTTCAAAGGTGCTTCCTCAGCCTTGGCCCCTTCAGCCGCCCTGGACTCCACCTCCCAGAATCCCCCAGTCTCGGCCTTGTCCCAGTCCAGGCAGCAGCCCCGAAGTGAAGGGACCTCCGACTTCTGCTCAGGACCAGGAGATGGGAGGGGAGGGGGGAGCCCTGAAAGGGGTTTGGCAAGACTCGCAAGGGAGCAATTGTTGCCTCCACACCAGGAAGGAGCTGCTGTTGTTCCCAAAACAGCGCCCAGCATGGTTGGATCCCTTACAAGCCGGATCCGGGTTTGGCCTCCTCCCTGCTCAGCTGAGGGGCAGGCGGAGGAGCGCAGGGGCTGCTGGGCACTCGGCCAGGTCATTCAACCATCTTCCTCCCCTCTCGGGTGAAAGGGGGGCCAGGGGGGCACCCCGAAGGCCTGAAGGTCCAGGTGGGGGGGCAGAATGTCACGGAGAATGTCTGTCTCTCCGGTCACTAAGAAGCGACGCCCCTGGATGGGCCTAATCAGTCCGGGACTATTGCTGACCTCCCAGCAGAGTCTGAGAACTGGGATCCCTGCTGTCAACACTGCGACAAACTGAACTGAAATCATTTTTCATTTTGTCTTCGTCGCCACAATTTAGTTTAGAGATTTTAGACGAAGGAGGGGGTAGGAGGATCTTAAGTTCCTCAGTTAGCCATAACAATACTTCTGTGTGAGAATCAAGGTCAGCCCTGATGAGGCTTTTGGGGGTGGAAAAGCTGGGAAATAATTGGTGAATGTGATTTATGACAGCAATTTCTGGTGGGAATTGCAACTTGTTACTTTATAGCCCGAGGGAGGGGATTTCAGTCTTGGGTTCACCCATGTAAGTGCTGATACTTTGTTTCCTAAATAAAATGTTCTTTAAAGAAGAAAGCTTTGCCTTGAAGTTCTTTCAATTGTTTAATCTATGGGAACCATGAGAGCTGCTTGGCCAGGGACCCCAACAGGGCCCTGCTGACCCAGGATAGGAGCCCCTCCCCCAGGATGCCCAGCATGGTGGCTGATAGCCTGTCTCTTCCATTTCTCTCATTTTAATCCTTTTCTGGCATTGTTAGAAAAGTTTTCTTGTATTGTAACGGCCCAGAGAGACAGTATCAGTGAGATGAGTGGCATAGAAAAGGAAGAATAAAGAAAGGGAGGGAGGGAGGGAAGGAGGGAGGAAGGATGAGGCCAAACCCGGATCCGGCTTGCTGGGCGCTGTTTTGGGAACAACAGCAGCTCCTTCCTGATGCCGAGACAACAATTGCTTCTTTGTGAGTCTTGTCAAACCACTTTCAAGGCTCTCTCCCCCTCCCTCCCATCTCCTCTCCCCGAGCAGAAGCCGGAGGTCCCTTCACTTCAGGGCTGCTGCCTGGACTGGGAGAAGGTCAAGACTGGGGGATTCTGGGAGGTGGAGTCCAGGCCGCCTAAACTGGTGGAACCTGAGGAAGTACCTTTGAACCCCCAACCCTGGTTCCCAGCTTGCTTCGTCCCCCGAAAACACTCAGAGGGTCAACCTTATGGCTTGATTTCACTTGAGAAGCCACTTCACCCTAAGTAGCCAAGTGAAAGGCCCTCCTGGCCAAGGAACATGGGAGCTGTAGTGCAGGGAAATGGGTGATCAGTTGTAATGCAGAGGTGGGGACGGAGATTGCACACAACCGGTTGCAAGTTGAGGGTGACAAGTGTCCCCGCCCGTGGCTCTGGGTCTTTGATGTGAAGCTGCGGGTTCCCCCCGCCCCGGCTCTCCCCAGCACAAATATGTTCAAGCCATGACATCCAGGGTTTGTGATGGAAGTGTTGACCGCATGGTAAACTGCCTGCCGGGTGCAAAGGTTGCGGACATCACGAGGCATCTAGACAGGCTGATAGACAGTGCTGGGGTGGAGCCAACTGTCGTGGTACATGTCGGTACCAATGACATTGGAAAAGCTAAGCGGAAGGTCCTGGAAGCCAAATTTAGGTTGCTAGGTAGAAGATTAAAGTCCAGGACCCCCAAGGTTGCATTCTCAGACATGCTACCTGTTCCACGCGCAGGGCCAGCTAGACAGGCAGAGCTCAGGAGCTTCAATGCGTGGACGAGGCAGTGGTGTCGAGAGGAAGGGTTTAGATTCATTAGGAACTGGGAAACATTTTGGGACAAGCCACACCTGTACAGAAGGGACGGATTACACTTGAACCATAATGGAACCAGACTGCTGGTGATTAATATTAAAAAGGTTCAGAGCAGCTTTTAAACTGATTCGTAGGGGCAAGTCGACAGGAGCTGGGCAGCTTCCGGTTCGAGAAGGCGCACTGCCAAATATGGAGAGTGAAGGTATGCACACATTGGTGAGTCAACAGGAAAACTAAATTGTAATAGTCAAGCAGAAGGACAAGGTAGACCATCTACAAATTCTACAATCAAAATCTACAGTCAAAGTTGAAAGTGCACCAGAAAATTACATATAAATAAATAAATAAATAAATAAATAAATAAATAAATAGAGTCCAGATCACGTGAAGTTATTATTCCCCTCTACTCTACCTTGGTCCAACCTCACCTGGAGTACTGTGTCCAGTTCTGGTCACCCCAGTTCAAGGAAGACACTGACAAACTGGAGCAGGTTCAAAGGAGAGCTACCAAGATGGTGAACGGTCTACAAACCATGTCCTATGAGGAACGATTAAAGGAATTATGAATGTTTAGTCTACAGAAAAGAAGACTGAGAGGAGACATGATAGCTGTCTACAAATACCTGAAGGGCTGTCACAGTGCAGAGGGACCAGCCCTGTTCTCACATGCCCAAGGAAGGACTAGAAACAATGAGATGAAACTGCAGGGGAAAAGATTCAGATTAGATGTTAGAAAAAATTTCTAACAGTAAGGGTGATCGACCAGTGGAACAGGTTGCCACAGGAGGTGGTGAGCTCCCCTTCGATGGAGGTCTTCAAGCAGAGACTGGACGGCCATATGTCTGGGATGGTTTAGGGAATCCTGCCTCGAGCAGCGGGTTGGACTCGATGACCCGGGAGGTCCCCTCCAACTCTACGATTCTATGATTCTATGATTCTATGATTCTAAATGTCTGTACACGAATGCTAGAAGCATTCGAGCAAAAATAGGGGAATTGGAATGCTTGGTGAAGGAAAATAATATTGATATTATTGGCATAATAGAAACCTGGTGGACAGATGAAAACCAATGGGACACAAGGATTCCAGGTTACAAATTGTATAGGATGGACAGGAGAGGGAGAAATGGTGGTGGCGTGGCCTTGTACATAAATGAGGAGTTAGAATCTCATGAACTCGAAATTCAAGAAAATTCAAACTCACCCACAGAAACATTGTGGATAAAAATCCCAGGACAGAAAACTAATCTGACGTTAGGGATCTGCTATCGCCCTCCCAACCAAACTCCAGAGGCAGATTGCTATTTGGAAAATGAATTTAAGGAGGCCTCAAAAAGAAATAGGGTAGTCATAATGGGGGACTTCAACTATCCCCAAATAGATTGGGTAAATTCTTGTTCTACACATGAAAGAGAGACAAGGTTCCTCGACATGTTAGCTGATTATTTCCTTGAGCAGATGGTCATGGAACCTACCAGGGGAAAGGGGATCCTGGACTTGGTTCAAACTAGCGCACAGGATTTAGTTCATGATGTCCTTGTAACCGAGCCCATAGGAACCAGCGATCACAACACAATAACCTTCAACTTAACCATGGACAGCAAATTGTCAGTGAAAACTAACACAGAGACCTTAAACTTTCACAGAGGGAATTTTGACAAAATGAGGAAAATAGTAAAGAAGAAACTAAAAGGAACAGTAAAAAAAAGTCAAATCCCTCCAAAATGCTTGGAAACTGTTTAAAAATACGTTACAACAGGCTCAAATAAAATACATTCCTAAAAGAAGAAAGAGGACTGGAAAGTCCAAGAGGATACCAGTATGGCTTACGAATGAGGTAAAGGAGGCTATTGGAAAGAAGAAAAACTCATTTAAGAAATGGAAGGCTCTTCCTACCGAGGAGAACAGGAGGGATCACAAACTCTGGCAGACCAAATGCAAGGCGATAGTCATGAAAGCCAAGAGAGACTTTGAGGAGCATATAGCCAAGAATATTAAAAATAACAACAAAACCTTTTTTAAGTACATCAGAAGCAGGAACCCAACCAGAAAAACAGTTGGGCCACTTGATGACAATGGTCAGAAGGGGATAATCAGAGAAGACAAGGAGATTGCTGAGAGACTAAATTACTTCTTTGCCTCTGTTTTCACTGAGGAGGATAGAGAACATTTGCCTGCCACTGAATTAGTTTTCCCAGGGAGGGAAATAGAAGAATTATACCTGATAGAGATAAACAAGGAAGATGTTCTTGCATGCCTTTCTAAACTAAACGTCAACAAATCGCCGGGTCCAGATGGCATCCACCCTAGAATTCTCAAGGAACTCAAGTGTGAAATTGCTGAACTTCTAGCTAAAATATATAATCTTTCTCTAAGATCAGGCACTGTACCGGAGGATTGGAGGGAAGCAAATATAACCCCGATCTTCAAGAAAGGATCCAGAGGTGATCCAGGAAACAATAGAGCAGTCAGTCTAACCTCAGTTCCAGGCAAACTGATGGAAACCATTATTAAAGATAAAATTACAGGGCACATAGAAAAACAGGCATTGCTGAAAGAAAATCAACATGGTTTCTGCAAAGGCAAATCATGTCTTACTAACTTGTTAGAATTCTTTGAGGGTGTAAATAAATACATAGATAAAGGGGCCCCAGTTGATATTGTATATCTTGACTTTCAAAAGGCTTTTGACAAAGTCCCTCACCAAAGGCTCCTAAAAAAGCTCTCCAGCCACGGAATTAGAGGACAGGTCTTGTCCTGGATTGGTAACTGGCTAAATTGTAGGAAGCAAAGGGTGGCAATAAATGGACAATTCTCTGGATGGAAAGAAGTGAGAAGTGGTGTACCCCAAGGTTCAGTTTTGGGACCTTTACTTTTTAATTTATTTATCAATGATCTGGATGTAGAAGTTTTATTTATTTATTATTAATTTAATTTCTATGCCACCCTATTCCGGAGAACTCAGGGCGGCTCACAGCATGATAGAAATTACATTCTATACATATAAAAAACCCTTAAGTTAAAAAAAACACCCTTAAGTTAAAAAAAAAACCAATCATTCCACGAACATACACTGGCTAGGGGCAAGATGTTAGCTGCCCCAGGCCTGCTGGCAAAAGTGTGTTTTGAGTAATTTACGAAAGGCGGAGAGGGTGGGGGCGACACAGATCTCCAGGGGAAGTTGGTTCCAGAGGGCCGGGGCCGCAACAGAGAAGGCTCTTCCCCTAGGCCCCGCCAGGCGACACTGTCTGGCTGACGGGACCTGGAGAAGGCCCACTCTGTGGGCCCTAACCGGCCGCTGGGATTCATGAGGCAGCAGACGGTCCCGTAAATAACCTGGTCCGATGCCATGTAGGGCTTTATAGGTCATAACCAACACTTTGAAAAGTTAATAGTGAGGTAGCAAAATTTGCTGATGACACTAAATTGTTCCGGGTAGTGAAAAGTGAAACTGATTGTCGGGAGCTCCAGAAGGATCTCTCGAAATTGTGTGAGTGGGCAACAAAGTGGCAAATGCATTTTAACCTAAACAAGTGCAAAGTTATGCACATCGGGGCAAAGAACCCCAATTATACTTACCAACTGATGGGGACCAAACTTTCTGAGACAACCCAAGAAAGGGATCTTGGGGTTTTGGTGGACAGCTCGATGAAGATGTCAACCCAATGCGCAGCAGCAGTAAAAAAAGCAAATTCCATGCTTGGCATGATTAGGAAGGGAATCGAAAATAAGTCAGCAAGTGTTGTATTGCCTCTGTACAAATCGATGGTGAGACCACACTTGGAGTACTGTGTACAGGTCTGGTCACCGCACCTCAAGAAGGATATAATGGAACTGGAAAAGGTGCAAAAAAGGGCAACAAGAATGATCAAGGAAATGGAGCGCCTCCCTTATGAAACCAGATTGCAACGCGTTCGTCTCTTCAGCCTTGAAAGACGGCGTTTAAGGGGTGACTTGATCGAAGTGTATAAAATCATGCATGGGATAGAAAAGGTGGATAGAGAACAATTCTTTTCTCTATCACACAATACTAGGACAAGGGGGCACTCCCTAAAGCTCATAGCTAAGAAAGTGTGGACAAATAAAGGGAAATATTTCTTCACCCAGAGGGTCGTTGGTTTATGGAATTCACTTCCTGAAGGGGTCGTGACAGCTGTCAGCCTTGACAGCTTCAAGGCAGGGCTAGATAGATTCATGGAGGCCAAGTGTATCGGTGGTTATTAAAACGGATGTCCATGTGCCGCCTCTTTGTTGGTTGAGGCAAGCAGGATTCCCTTGAGTCCCATTTGTTGGGGGTCAAGGGAAAGGGAGGGTTTTGCCTTCTCTTTCTGCTGAAGATCCCCATGTACAATTGGTGGGCCACTGTGTTACACAGAATGCTGGACTCGATGGGCTTTGGCCTGATTCAGCATGGCTCTTCTTATGTTCTTATGTTCTATGTTCTAGGGGCAAAATCCAGGAAGAGATTTTTCCAAACTGGGGGTGGACAGGACTGAATCATGGCAGGTAGCAGCCCCATCAGTCCTCTTCTCCCCCCTCCTCCTCCTCTCCAGAAACTCACTCTCTTCTAGCACTGATGATGTTCTGTAGTTGGGTCAGGAAATGTCTGCAAGGAAACACCCAGCTCAGGGATCTGTTCATTCCGGCAGTTTCTGTAGGAAAGTTAGAAAAACCTCACTCAGAAAAAGGGAAAGTCAGCCTGTCAACAGCAGCCCCAAGACCCAGAGGAGGTGGGGGGGTCTCCTTGTCTGGATACCCTCAAGAAGGTGGTGTGAGCTGGGGGGGGAAGCCCCCAGCCCCACATCAAAGACTCAGAGCCAAGGGGGGGGGAACACTTGCCACCCTCAACTTGCAACCGGTTGTGTGCAACCTCCGTCCCCATCTCTGTGTTACAACTGAGCAGAATCAGCCATTCACCACCCGTTTCCCTGCACTACAGCTCCCATGTTCCTTGGCCAGGAAGCCCTTTCGCTTGGCTACTTAGGGGCAAAGTGGCTTCTCAAGTGAAATCCAGCCATGGGGTTGACCCTCTGAGTGTTTGGGGGGGATGGAGGAAGCTGGGAACCAGGATCAGGGGTTCAAAGGTACTTCCTCAGCTTCCACCCGTTTAGGCGGCCTGGACTCCACCTCCCAGAATCCCCCAGTCTCGGCCTTGTCCCAGTCCAGGCAGCAGCCCTGAAGTGAAGGGACCTCCAGCTTCTGCTCGGGGCCAGGAGTTGGGAGGGGAGGGGGAGAGAGCCTTGAAAGTGGTTTGACAAGACTCACAAAGAAGCAATTGTTGCCTCCACACCAGGAAGGAGCTACTGTTGTTCCCAAAACAGCACCCAGCAAGGTTGGATCCCTTACAAGCCGGATCCGGGTTTGGCCTCGTCCTTCCTCCCTCCTTCCCTCCCTCCCTCCCTCCCTTTCTTTATTCTTCCTTTTCTATGCCACTCATCTCACAGATACTGTCGCTCTGGGCCCCTTTACAATATAAGAAAACTTTTCTAACAATGCCAGAAAAGAATTAAAATGAGAGAAATGGAAGAGACAGGCTATCAACCACCATGCTGGGCATCCTGGGGGAGGGGGCTCCTCTCCCGGGTCAGCAGGGCCCTGTCGGGGTCCCAGGCCAAGCAGCTCTCATGGTTCCCATAGATAAAACCATTTAAAAGAACTTCAAGGCAAACTTTCTTCCTTAAAGAACATTTTATTTAGGAAACAAAGTATCAGCACTTACATGGGTGAACCCAAGACTGAAATCCCCTCCCTCAGGCTACAAAGTAACAAATTGCAATTCCCACCTCAAATGGCTGTCATCAATCTTAGCCTCTCTTCCATCAGGAGAATGTGACTTGCGAGGGCAGCTGGTAGACATTCAGCTTCAGTGGCCTTCATGAAACTCTTCTGCTGGGCCGCCTCTGAACGCCAAGAATCTCCATTAGGCAAGGCCCATTCTGATGACCAGATCTGCTCTCGCACTTTGGTTTTGCACCTGACACTGGAGTTTCCAAAACCACACTCTCTATTGGCGCGATGGCCTGCACTCCATCTGCCGATTTAGCACTCGTGGCTCTGGTGCTGGTGATAAGTTCTTCCTTTTTCTCCATCGTGGCCTCTTCCCCGAGTCTTTGTCATCCTCCCAAGGCTTTGGATAGGCAACCGGAGCTCAGGACCCCGTGGATTTAAAGTGATTTGGAGTCTTGGGTTAATGTCATGGTTCCAATAATAGATGAAATGATTTAAAAGAACTTCAAGGCAAAGATTTCTTCCTTAAAGAACATTTTATTTAGGAAATAAAGTATTGGCACTCACATAGGTGAAGCCAAGACTGAAATCCCCTCCCTCAGGCTACAAAGTAACAGGTTGCAATTCCCACCCCAAATGGCTCTCATGAATCACACTCACCAATTATTTCAAAACGCTTTTCCACCCCCAAAAGCCTTATCAGGGCTGACCTTGATTCTCACACAGAAGTATTGTTATGGCTAACTGAGGAACTTAAGATCCTCCTACCCCCTCCTTCATCTAAAACCTCTAAACTAAATTGTGGCGACGAAGACAAAATGAAAAATGGTTTCAGTTCAGTGTGTCGCAGTGTTGGCAGAAGGGGAGCCCTGTTCTCAGACTCTGCTGGGAGGTCAGGAATAGTCCCGGACTGATTAGGCCCATCCAAGGGCGTCGCTTCTTAGTGACCGGAGAGACAGACCTTCTCCGTGACATTCTGTCCCCCCACCTGGACCTACAGGCCTTCGGGGTGCCCCCTGGCCCCCCCTTTCACCCGAGGGGGAGGAAGATGGTCGAATGACCTGGCCAGGGCCCAGCAGCCTCTGCGCTCCTCCGCCTGCCCCTCAGCTGAGCATGGAGGAGGCCAAACCCGGATCCGGCTTGTAAGGGATCCAACCATGCTGGGCGCTGTTTTGGGAACAACAGCAGCTCCTTCCTGGTGTGGAGGCAACAATTGCTCCCTTGTGAGTCTTGCCAAACCCCTTTCAGGGCTCCCCCCCCAACTCCTGGCCCCAAGCAGAAGCCAGAGGTCCCTTCACTTCGGGGCTGCTGCCTGGACTGGGACAAGGTCGAGACTGGGGGATTCTGGGAGGTGGAGTCCAGGGCGGCTGAAGGGGCCAAGGCTGAGGAAGCACCTTTGAACCCCCAGCCCTGGTTCCCAGAGGCCCAGCTTGCTCCGTCCCCCCCAAACACTCAGAGGGTCAACCCCACGGCTGGGTTTCATTTGAGCAGCCACCTGCCCCCTAAGTAGCCAAGCAAAAGGGCCTCCTGGCCAAGGAACATGGGAGCTGTAGTGCAGGGAAACGGGTGATCAGTTGTAATGCAGAGGTGGGGACGGAGGTTGCACACAACCGGTTGCAAGTTGAGGGTGACAAGTGTCCCCCCCCCGTGGCTCTGGGTCTTTGATGTGAAGCTGCGGGTTCGCCCCCCCCGGCTCTTCCCAGCTCAAATATGTTCAAGCCACGACATCCAGGGGCAAAATCCAGGAAGAGATTTTTCCAAACTGGGGGTGGGCAACACTGAAGCATGGCAGGTAGCAGCCCCATCAGTCCTCCTCTCCCCCCTCCTCCTCCTCTCCAGAAACTCACTCTCTTCTAGCATTGATGATGTTCTGTAGTTGGGTCAGGAAACGTCTGCAAGGAAACACCCAGGGATCTGTTCATTCCGGCAGGTTCTGAAGGAAAGTGAGAAAAACCTCACTCAGAAAAAGGGAAAGTCAGCCTGTCAACAGCAGCCCAAGACCCAGAGGAGGTGGGGGGGTCTCCTTGTCTGCATAACCTCAAGGGGAGGGGGCTAATCAGCCACATATCCGGGGTGCTTTCCTTTGGATTGCTGCACTGAGCAGGGGCTGGGCTGGATGACCTCAGGGAACATTTCAAACTGTAGGATTCCCTCCATGACATCCGTCCTGGCAGAGATCAAATCCGTCAACTTCTTTTGTGCAAACACAACTACTTCCTGATCAGTAGCCACGAAAATCCTTTCTCACACAGAGCCTTTTCTCCCACCGTCCCCCCCACAGAAATCCACCCCCCCTTTCCTGGCCTATAAATGCCTCCATTCCCCTCGTAGGAGGAAAGCCTGGAGTTGCCTCTGAGCAGACTTGCTAGCTGTGGAAGCCGAGGGACAGGTGAGTGCGGCTCTCCCACCTGTGGGCACCTGACAGGTGAGGCCCCCCTGCAATACATCGCTCCTGCCTCTCTGTCCCTCTTTCTGTCTGTCTGTCTGTCTCTGTCTCTCTCTGTCTTTTACAGAGCAATGCAGGATCCACTGTGATCCCCCCCAAGGCTGCTGCATGACCGCAGGTTGGACTTCCCCCCATCTCAGCCCCCTTTCCTCTCTCCCCCCCCCAGTTCTCTGTGCAGGGAAGGAAGGAAGACCATGGGGCGATTCATCTTCGTGAGCTTCGGCTTGCTGGTCGTGGCCGTCTCCCTGAGTGGTGAGTTCGAGCAGGGTCCCTCGTGTCTAGAGAGGCCAAAGCTCTCCCACCTCCAACCCCTTCCTGATTTGACCCCCCCCCCCAGAATCCTCTCCCCAAAGTTGCTTTTATTCCCACTTGGCTCCTTCTGCCACCCAGATCCCACCTTCTCTCTCTGCCCCAAGACTCAGCACTGTGTGCAGCGACACAAAACCCAAGCAAAATTAACACCACTGAAATGCAGAAATAATTAGCCCCACGGGTAATCTGCCTCTAAACGCATTGAGCAGTTTGGGGGCACCCAGGAGGAGAGAGGAGATCCCTTAGGACGGACCCACTGGATCCCCCTTCCTTTGCACTGGTGAACAGCCTGGCTGCTTCCTTCCCCAGAAATTGCAATTTTGGAGTCTTTCAAGGACAGCCTCACATCAAGGACATTGCAGTAGTCTGGACAGGTTGCAACCAAAGTGGGGATAATTCTTGCTAAGTCTGAATGGCTCAAGTTGCTTCACGGTTTTTATTTATTTATTTTTATTTACTTACTCCTTTGTATCCTGTCATCATCATCATTGTCATCATCATCATTATTATTATTATTATTATTATTACCAATAATTTATGGCAGGCAACATACTTGATATTCTTTCCTCCTTCTGTTTTCTTGCAACAACAACCCTGTGAGGTTGATTAAGCTGAGAGTGATTGACACCCTGCTTTCCTGACTAAGCCAGGAGTAGAACTCCCCGTCTCCTTGTGATTGGCCCAGGGCTGAAGCGGGACTAGAACTCCTGGTCTCCTGCTTCCTAGCCAGCTGCTCTAACCACTAGGCCAAATTGGCTTAATTGGGAATTGAGGCCCAGGCAGGTCTGCAAAGGTTAATCTGTTCCTGAAAGAACACAATTTCTGCCTTTGCACCCTTCACGGAATGGAAAAAGCCGCCAACATGGACAGAGACACACCAGACATGCAGCTTCCAGGGAATTAAACCAGGGTTAACTCTAACTGAGGTTTGGACAATCTGCAAAGGAAGCTGCAAGTCAGTTGCAATTTATTGCCATCAAAGATGTTTGCAACACAGCAGGTTAAGCATGTTCTGCAGACCCAGCTGTCTCCCCCTCCTACTCCCCTTTCACTCTCCTCCTCTTCCTCCCCCTCCCCCTTCTTCTTCCCCCGCCTCCTCCTCCTTCTGCACCCCCCTCTTCTCATTGGGGGTCCTGTCTTCCCACACAGGAACTGCAGCTGATTGTCCCTCTGATTGGTCCTCCTTTGAAGGGCGTTGCTACAAGTTCTTCAGACAAGAGTTGAACTGGGCTGATGCAGAGGTGAGGGTCTTTGTGTGCCTGGGGGTCTCCCAGCCCAGGCTGAGAAGAGCCTTGCAAAGCCCCCAAGTCCCCTCTGGCTAGGATGGGAGGGAGGGAGACTCGGCGGGGGGGGGGATGGAAAGGGAGCCCTGAGAGGCAGATATCCTGGGGAGTCTCCCTCGGAGCCCCCTGCAGCCCCCCTTCTCCGCAGGTCCCTCCGCTGCCTCCTCCGGGCATCAGGTGGGGGGAGGGCAGCAGCCTCATCTGTGGGATTGGCAGCTTTCCTGGCTTCTTTTCCTGCCCTCCTGCCACACGTCTCCCCCGAGGCCTTTCCTCAAGGTGGCCCTTTTTAAAAAAAATATTTTTATTCCACTTTGCTTATTTTTTACAAATAACGGAAGGTGGCCAGCACACACAATAGTCCTTCTGTTTTCCCCAGAACAACCCTGTGAGGTGGACGGGTCTGAGAGGGAGGGACTGGCCCCAAGTCACCCGGCCACTTCCATGCCTCAGGCGGGACTAGAACTCCCACTTCCTGGCTGCTAGCCTGGTGCCTTCCCCCCTGGAGCAAACTGGGAGGAGAGAGGGAGTTGTGGTAGAGGCCAGAGGGGGGATCAGAGACCCCTCAGAGACCATGTCAGGCTGGAGAAGCCTTGGAGGGGTCAGGGAGGAGTCTGGTTCAGTTAGGCAGCCTCCCCCTTCCTCCTATCGCCCAGGTCTGGACAGCCCTGTGTCCGGAATGATGGAGGGGGTTGGACTAGATGACCTCGAGGCCCCTTCCTGCTCTGTGTCGCCTGAGTGTGCCTGGAGGTCTCAGGTGCTCTGAAGAGCCGGGCAGAAGAGGGCTTGGGGGTCTCCCCAAATCTTGAAGGCTGAGCTGCCTTTGGCCACCCCCAAAACTCTTTTTTTGCTCCTTCTTCTGGGAAACCTGGAGGGGGAGGGGGAGGGGGAGGAGGAGGGAGGGGGAGGAGGAGGAGAGGAGGAGGGGGGAGGAGGAGGGGGTGGAGGAGGAGGGAGGGGTGGAGGAGGAGGGGGAGGAGGAGGAGGAGGGAGGGGGTGGAGGGGGGAGCAGGAGGAGGAGGAGGGGGAGGGGGAGGAGGAGGGGAGGAGGGGGGAGCAGGAGGAGGAGGAGGGGGAGGAGGAGGGGGAGGAGGAAGAGGAGGAGGGGGAGGAGAAACAGGAGGAGGAGGGGGAGGCCCCTTTGCTGAGCCAGAGGGGCTCCCCCCTCGGATAGGGAGCAGGGGGTGAGCAGGGGGTGAGCGGGGTCTGCAAAGCCCACTGCCCCAAAGGCTGGTCCTGGCTTCAGTCCGGGTCCTCTCTGGAGGAGGAGGAAGGGGAGGAGGAGGAGGGGGAGGGGGAGGAGGGGGAGGAGGAAGGGGAGGGGGAGGAGGAAGGAGAGGGGGAGGAGGAGGGGGAGGGGGAAGAGGAGGAGGGGGGTCTGTTCAGGGAGGGCAACTGGGGATGTCAAGGAGATCCTGAGGGTGGCCAGGATCAGGCAGTCAGATCCCTGCTCTGTTCTCAGAGGCGGAAACACTCACACACACACACAGAGACACACATATACAACACACCATGTCAACACAAAACTGCTTCTCAGCTGAAGAAATGTCCTCCTCTCTCCCAGAGGTTCTGCTCGAAACAGGCGAAGGGCGGCCATCTGGTCTCTATTGAAAGCGAGGAAGAAGCAGACTTTGTGGGCAAGCTGGTCGCTGAGAGGATAGATTATGTCTGGATCGGACTGAGGGTTCAAAACAAAGGACAGGTAGTCCTCAACTTATGAACACAACTGAGTCCCGAATTTCTGTTTCTTAAGTGAAACATTTGTTAAGTGAGTTTTGCTCCATTTTGTGACTTTCCTGGCCACCGTTGGTAAGTGAATCCCTGAAGTGAAGTTAGTAACATGTTATTAAATAACTCCGGCTTTGCTAGGCAGAAGGTCGCAAAAGGGGATCCTGTCATCCTGGGGACGCTGCGACCGTCATAAAAACGAGTCAGTTGCCAAGCGTCTGAATTTCGATCCTGCGAGCGAAGGGAGGCCACAGTGGTTTCAGTGCGCAAAATGGCCCCCTTTTTCCAGTGACGTTGTAACTTTGAATAGTCGCTAAATGAACTGTTGTAAGTCGAGGACTGATTGCAGGTCCTCTCTAATGCTAATCTTTCTCAACCATCAGCTCAGGGGCTTTAGAGGCCTGGCCTGGGGGGGGTTCCCCTTCCCCCCCACTTTTTCTATTTAAGGCAGAAATTCCTCCTTTCTGTGACCGGGCAAAGTGGCCCCCAAGCTGAGCTGGTGACTCCTCGGACCCCTCCAGGCCCTTTTCTCCTCTCTTCCTCTGGAGGGAGGGAGGGAGGGACGGGGAGAGAGAGAGAGGGGGGGGAGGAGCCCCCTCCTCAGTCGCCTAACGCGGCCTCCTTGTCTTTCCAGCAATGCAGCTCCAACTGGAGCGATGGCTCCTGCGTCTGTTATGAGAACCTTGTTGGACAAAATGTGAAAAAGTGTTTTGTGCTGAAAAGAAAGCAAGGTAAGTCCATGTGTTGGTGCACATTGTGTTCATTCAAGGAGGGTGCGCTTCCCTCCATGAGGACCCCAGGGATCCTTCTCGCACCCCCACCCCTTGGCCTCTGGGGACCTTTCTTGACCTCCTGGATCTCTGACTGCCTCAGTCCTACACCCTGTACAGACAAGGGAACACAACACAACCACGGGAGAAACCGTTAAAGACGGGACTGGAGCCCTCTATGAAAATTGTTACGGGGCCATCAGCTCATAATGCAACTAACCAGCTCCATCTTAACCTTGTTCCGAAAGGCCATCATTGTCACAGGGCATCTGGCCTTTTGTTTCTGGTTTGCTTGCTCAGATATAGATCAATCTTGCAACACCCCATTGTGGTGAGAAGAACCTCAGCTCCATTTTATATGTGTGTCTGTGTGTCTGTCTCTCTCTCTCTCTCTCTGTGTGTGTGTGTGTGTGTGTGTGTGTGTGTATAGAAGAGAAATAATAACACATGTCTGGTCGAACTATAAACCAATCAGAAGAGCAGCCTGAAAGCCAATGTGGTCTCTGGTGAAGGCTAGAAAGAGGATTTGGGGAGTTCTAGTCCCGCCTTAGGCGCTAAAGCCGACTGGGTGACTTTGCACCAGCCCCTCCCTTTCTCTGCCCAACCCACCTCACAGGGTTGTTGTTGTGGGGAAAAGAGGAGGAGGAAGGTGTGTTGAATATGTTTGCTGCCTTGGGAGAATTGTAAAGTAAAGAGGTGGGATAAATATAAATAAATACAAATTAAATTAAAAAAGAGACAGAAGAAATGAAAGAAACTTGAGGGCCGGGTAGGTTATCTGGCTCAGAAGAACCTGTTGAACCGCCAGCCTGTTTTAGCGGATGAGAGTCTCCACCTGTGGTATCTTCATGTCCTCCTGCAAATGAGTGAGGAGCCTCTGAAAAGATCTTCTGGGACTCTCAGGGAATCTCTGCAGAAAGTGATCACAATTTTTCTTTTTTTATCCAGGGTTTCGTAAGTGGAGCAATGTTTACTGTGGACAACAATATGCTTTCGTCTGCAAGTTCCTGCGACCGCGTTAAGATCTGGCTGAGTGAAGTCTGGAGAAGCAAGGAAGCCCCCCACCCCTCCCCACCCCCGCCTGCCGCAACCTCTGCTCTGCCCCCTTCGCTGAACGTATGCTCTCTGTAGCTGGATCTGGTTTTGCTGCTCCTGATGGGCCAGAAGGTCCAATAAATTCTGCCTAGCACGACTGGCCTTGTTTCTTTGGGGCACCCAGGAGACGGTTGAGGCCCAAAGCTCCAGACCCCCCCCCCCAGTCTCCTTCCTGGCAGGGCTCGGCTTTAGGGGGGAGGGTGGCTTTTAGGGGGGACCCCCCACTGAGGCTCAGATGCTCTCCTCCTCCCGTCCCCCTCACTGGAACCGAAGGGGGGTGGAACCTGCTGGGCCTCAGCACCCCTTCCCTGCCCCCAGAGCCAGTTGGCACCCCCCTTTCTGGGCAAGGTGGCAGCATCCCGCTAAAGAAGGCACCGGGGTGGGAGGGAGGGCTGGGTCCAGGAAGTGCTTCCCGGTTGTTGGGTTTTCCAGCTAGCAGCTAACCCCCCCACACTCTGGGAATTTGGGGGTCCCTCTCAGGAGCCCCGAGATCCAGAAGAAACGGCATCTCGGTTGTCTCCATTTTCTCCCTGGAGCTTCACTGGGCCTCAGGATGGGCCCATCAGGGGGATTTCCTGGCAAACAGTCTCCCCTGGAAATGAAGCCCAGGAATTAGGGGAGCAGCTATGAAGATTCAGTCCTTGGGAAATATAGGAAAAAGCATACTTTTCACAATATAGATTTTAAAATATGGGGAGAGGTCCTGCCCAGTTATCTCGGAAGAGTCTGACCCTGTGGGACCCGAGGAAGTGGACAGGGTCCTGGAGCCTATCAGGGCGGCCACCTGTCAGTCAGATCAGAGGTCCCCAACTCCCGCTCTGCAGCCCGTTCGGAACTGGGCCGCAGAAGTGGGCAAGCACATCTGTGAAGCTGCATTTTTGACAGTGGCATGCCTGCACGTGTGAAACCATCCCTTCTGCCCCCCCATCACCGCTGGTCTGCCGAGCTGGAGGGGTTGGGGACCCCTGAGTTAGACCTTGTCCCTCCTGGATGGAGAAAGGCTCCAGAGCTTGGACAATCAGCTGGCTCCAGGCAGTGATTGACAGGCAGCTTGACGAACCGTCTCACCCCACTGGGGTTGGCCACTCCTACCTGTGCTGGCAGAGGGCACCTGGGAATTCCAGCATCTGGATGGTTTTCATCCATCTATCCATTCATTCATATCCAAATTTTTATTGTAATTTTTGCAAATAACTCAAGGCAGGGAACCTGGATGTTAGGAGAAATTTCCTGACAGTGAGAACAATCAGCCAGTGGAACTTCTGCCTTGCCTCCAGAAGTTGTGGGTGCTTCAACACTGGAGGTTTTTAAGAAGAGATTGGAGAACTATTTGTCTGGAATGATATGGAGTTTCCTGCTTGAGCAGGGGGTTGGACTAGAAGACCTCCAAGGTCCCTTCCTATTTTCTTGTTCTATCTGTGGGATTCGATGTCTAGTTGAAATAAATAATCACCTGCCAAAAACTTCCAAGAGAAAACAATGGTGATTTATTGGTACTTATTTGTACTCAGGGCGTTCCTCAGGCACGCAGGCAGAGCGGGCACCCCCTAAATCATCAATACTCTTCTTTAGGTTCCCTATTGCCACCCCAAATTTACCTCCCACCTCTTCTTCATTGGCTTAGTAATCATGCTGTGATCAGGCCCTCACAACCTACCCAAAGGTCCTTAAGGGAATACATGATCTCCGCCCCTGATTAAATCCCCCACTCCCCTAGTTCTATCGCCCCCTGGCCCGAATTGACGATTTCCCCTTTATCCCTGTTAGTCCCTAGGGCAGTGATCTCTAGCCTAGAGTAACTATCATATCAGCAAATTCCGGTTCGGACCGGTTGTCAGTGCAGCAGAGACTTCCTAGATGCAATTCTCAAGCTTCGGCTCGGCTCCTGAGATTGAAATAGACAGAATGTATTTGCTCCACAGGCTGGCATGTCTTCTTCCAGGCCTGTAAAAAGAATAAGCTCTTTTCCCCACACATGCAACACACCTTCCTCCTCCTATTTTCCCCAACAACAACCCTGTGAGGTAGGCTGGGCTGAGGGAGAATGTCTAGCCCAAAGTCACAAGGTGAGAGTAGAACTCCCCGTTGTCTGGTGATTTGCCCAAAGTCACCTTTCCTCGCTTTCCTGGCTAAGGCAGGACTAGAACTCCCCATTGCCTGCAGAGGGGGGGTGGTGTGAGCCAGGACACGCGGTTGCGCTTGATTGGTTGGAGAATGCTGGCAATCTGGACTCTGCCTGAGGCAATCTGCGTTGTGATTGGTTGCCCAGGGTATGGAGGGGGCAGTTCCATGTTTTCCCGCCTTTTTTCTTCTGTCTGCCCTTTGGTGCTCTGAGATTTACCTCAGGATGCTCCTGTTTGCCCAACTATCTTGTCTGCTGCAAATATAGATGTAAATAAGGTGACCAATCGCCCTCCTTTAGGGAGGACAGTCCTTCTTTTGTAAGTTCTGTCCGCTCTCAAAAAAAATCTTCCTACAAGTCCTCCTTTTCGATATTTGAAGACTAATCTGTAAATCTCCGTATTCGATCAATGCCGATCCGATCCGTTGCGTGTGATGTGACGTATTTGTATTCGATGTGACGATTCGTCAAGGCTCGGTACAGTGCGGCGAGACGTGATTATGAGACGCATGTGCTCTGCACAGGAAAATTGTTTTGAGAGAGTGCGCTGTGCGCAAGAGTGCGCCTCATGCAAGTGACTTTGTTTACTTCTTCCTGAAACATGACACAGCACACACGCATGCATTAGACTCACTTTTTTTCTTCAATTTATTTGTGTCCTCCTTCACATTGTAAAAAAGTTGGTCACCTTAAAGTAAAATATATTTCTTTATATAAAACTAAAGTTCGTGTCAGCTTCTCTGACTTCACCGGAACACCCGCTGTGCAATTCCCTCAAAGGTTACGGGCCCAGAAGTGCCCTGGAGAGCCAGGACTAAATTCCTCTGAGGTAAAACTTTGTTTGTTTGTGGGCCTGAGGGAGATTGGGGCCTGTGAAGACAACCCATTGCTGTTACTTGAGTGGGAGGAGGATCTCCTGTGCCTGGCCTGAATGAGTCGAATTATCCCTTGTGGGCCCTAAAAATGGAGGTGTTTCTGTGAAGGAGTTCCTCCAGCAGACAGCAAAAGGGAAAGGAGAAAGCCCTAAAAGGGCTGATCACCTGTGGGACGCCTGCAAGAGGTCCCTTGGGGAGGGGGAGAGAAGCAGATCTGGCACAGGGGGTGGGTTTCTGCTGGGTTCCTTGAATTCTTTGCAGAAATAATAAAGGTGGTGAAGGGATTTTATTGTGCTTATGATTTTAGTCTGTTTAAGTTTGACATTAGCCTTTATTTTATATATAGTAACCATTTTGGATTGACACTTATAGTGTTATCATGTAATCATTATTTTCTTATTTTGTAATCGTTATTTTGTAGTTAATTGCTTGATCAAAAGCCCTGCACTAAGGCACAGAATAACTAGCCAAGAATTGTGGGTTGTGCTAGAAACAGGCAGGGATACTTCCGAGAGCTGATCAAGCTGTTGTCTGAATCTGGCTGAGGTTTTGCTGCTGTGAGGGGCTCGGCAGGGTCTCTTCCGGGGCTGAGCTCTCTCTCAAAGCCTTCCTAGAAGCAGCTTATTTGTTAATTTATGTCTTCCCTCTTTGAAACGTCCCATGTTTGAAGCTGGCCCACCCTCTGCAGAGAGCAGACACAGCAGCCCAGCCATTCTCCCTGAAGCCCCCCCCCCGTCAGACCCCCAAGACGGAGAGCCCAGCGCCTTCAGGGGGAGAGGCTTCTTATCTTATCCCCAGGAGGTTTATTATTATATATCCTAATTATTTATAGACTTGGTTGCCCCCCCATCTTTCTGCAGGGCAGCTCTGGGCAGCTAGCAATCATAACAAATGAAAAGTGTGAAAAGATATAAATACAATAGTACACACAGTGAAATAAAGGTTGGGGAGGGTGGGAGCAGGAGGGGGGAGGTGGCATCTGTTGTTAATTGATTAACCCCCCCATTATGAGGTTCCCCCATTGGGGTCCCAACCCCAGCCATGTCTTTAGGCCCTTATAGGAGGACAGGAGGGTTAGGGCCGACCTCATTTAGGGGGGGGGCAACGGCAGAGAAGGCCCTTCTCCTGGACCCCCCAGCTGGGATTCCCTGCCCCATGGGGCCCACAGCAGGTCTTCTCTGGGGCACGGGTGGGAGGGTCCCTCGGGCAGCCTGGACCCCTGCAGGGAAGGCCTTGAAAGGTCATCACCACCCCTTGAACTGCATCTGAGAGGCCGAATCCGAGAAAGGCCACAACTGGTGCACAACTCAAAGTTACGCAAAGGGTAACTGGAGTCTTGCCAGGGTTCAGCCCGTTGTCCCCCATCCAGCCCCTCCCCAGCCTCCAGGCCCCCAGGAGGGCGGCCACAGCATCCCCTGGGTCTCCAGTGCGGAAATGGAGCTTTGGGAATCCTCCGCGTGCTGCATCTACCCCAAACCCTGGTGAGGGGGGGTCTTGCCTCGTGGTTTCAGGGAGACGCTGAAAAGGAGCGGACAGAGGAGGGGGGATGGCTTTGTTCAGGGGGGGCCAACCAGGGGCTCCTTAAAAGGACGAGGATGAAACGGGCAGGTGGGGGCCCTGATGGCCTCCAGGGCCATGTCCGCTTCCTGGCTCCCACAGGGAGAAACCATTCCCAGATAGTCAGGCAAGAACTCTCCCCGGTCTTCAGATCTGCCTTTCCCAAGGACTGGATCTTCGTAGCTGCTCCCCTAATTCCTGGGCTTCGTTTTCAGGGGAGACTGTTTGCCTGGAAATCCCCCCGGATGGGCCCATCCTGAGGCCCAGTGAAGCTCCAGGGAGAAAATGGAGACAACCGAGATGCCGTTTCTTCTGGATCTCGGGGCTCCTGAGAGGGACCCCCAAATTCCCAGAGTGGGAGGGGGTAGCTGATAGCTGGAAAACTCAACAACCGGAAAGCGCTTCCTGAACCCAGCTCTTCCTCCCACCCCGCTGCCTTCTTTAGCAGGATGCCGCCATCTTGCCCGGAGGGGGGGGTGCCAATCGGCTCTGGGGGCAGGGAAGGGGTGCTGAGGCCCAGCAGGTTCCACCCCCTTCGGTTCCAGTGAGGGGGACGGGAGGAGGAGAGCATCTGAGCCTCAGTGGGGGTCCCCCCTAAAAGCCACCCTCCCCCCTAAAGCCCAGCCCTGCCAGGAAGGAGACTGGGGGGGGTCTGGAGCTTTGGGCCTCAACCGTCTCCTGGGTGCCCCAAAGAAACAAGGCCAGTCGTGCTAGGCAGAATTTATTGGACCTTCTGGCCCATCAGGAGCAGCAAAACCAGATCCAGCTACAGAGAGCATCCCTTCAGGGAAGGGGGAAGAGCAGAGATTGGGGCAGGCGGGGGTGGGGAGGGGTGGGGGGCTTCCTTGCTTCTCCAGACTTCACACAGCCGGATCTTCAGACTAGGCCTGGAACTTGCAGACAAAAGATACACTCTTTTCACAACCTCGATTGAACCAAAAGATCCTATCTGGGTAGTAAAAGAGAAATTTTGATCACTTTTTGCAGAGATTCCAGAAGATCCAAGAAATTCTTTTCAGTGGCAAGCAAAAGAAGAAGAAAAACCCGGTTGCCCTGTGACAATGATGGCCTTTCAGAACAAGGTTAAGATGGAGCTTGTTAGTTTAATTATGAGCTGATGGCCCCGTAACAATTTTCATAGAGGGATCCAGTCCCGTCTTTAACAGTTTCTCCCGTGGTTGTGTCGTGTTTTCTTGTCTGTACAGAGTGTAGGACTGAGGCAGCTCAGAGATCCAGAAGATCAAGAAAGGTCATCAGTGGCCAAGGGGTGGGGTTGCGAGAAGGATCCCCTGGGGTCCTCATGGAGGGAAGCGTACCCTCCTTGACATAACACACTTACCTGTCTTGACTACCATTACTGTACAATAGGGCCTACATAGTCCTTGGCATGCTCCCTCTAGTGGGAAAGTTGAGAATTTGAACGGAAGAATAAAAACTATCAATCTAACTAAGTTATATTTGGAAACTGGATTGAACTGGATAAAAACTTTACCATTAGCTCTATTTAGATTAAGAACTCAACCCAGAAGAGATATGGGGATAACACCATATGAAATGATGTTTGGTATCCCTTTGAGGGGTGGAAACATACAAGTTGGACAATTACCCAGTAAAGATAAAGGATTGATTCAATACTTGCAAATACTGTCCCAGACTTTTGATTCTTTCAGAAAAACTGGCTATCTCGTGCAGACACCTCCGTTGAGCTTCAAAGTACATTCCATTGAAGTGGGAGACGAGGTGTGGATAAAGACTTGGAGAAAAGAGACTTTGAAGCCTGATTGGGAAGCCCCTTTCTTGGTATTATTAGTGACGGACACAGCGATAAGGACCAAGGAGAAAGGCTGGACCCATTACACCCGAGTGAAGAAATCTACAGCTGAGTGGCACGTAATTCCAGTATCTGGAAACCCTCTAAAAGTGAAATTTAAAAGACAATGAATATCTTAATTTTCTTCCTGCTTCTAGGAGCTGCTGCAAACCTGTGTGTTGGAAAAAAAAGACCAATTATGTGTAAATAATGATTATGACAAGCAGACTGAATTCCAATGGTTTGTATCAGACAACATAGGAGGAACATATGGAGATTGTGATGTGGTATTTGGGGTTACTGAAAAGGTTCTTGTAAATAAGAGTGAAACTATAAAATGCTCAGACTCTAAGCAGAGATTGGCAAGAGTTGAAGACATATGTAGAAAGAGATTAACTTTAACAGGTAATGATCCAAGATGCTCAAGAGTGATTAATATCCTCTGGTCTGGAATTTGCCATACTCCAATTTTTAATTATAATGATTTGGGATACATCTGTAATGAAACTAATAAGGTGGTACAGTTACTTGCTGGATGGCGAGGAAAATGTGAGGTGATATGGAAAGGGAATAAGAATATTACTACTCCTCCTGAAAAACCCCTCAGACTCCCTTCTCGACGAATAAGAACCATTCAGAAAGATGAATGTGACAAATGCATAGTTAAAGTCCGAGAAGGTAATAGGGAAAAGGAAACCTTAAAATATAAGTCTAAATACAAATGCTTAGGACAAACTGTGCAATGTAACAAGAATAATGTGACTTACAGTTATTGCAGGAGTACTCAAATATGTTATGATCCCAAAAATAATCCTGAACAAATCTGGTTAATAGTGAAGGCAGGAGGTAGTAGTGGACAAGTTCATTTTAAAACACGGATGGCTACAAAAGATAGTGAAACAACAGTCCAATTAGAACCCTGTAAGTTGGCCTCCGTGGTATCAAGTCTAGGAGGGAGACACCATTGTGGAAATATAGATTGGCAAAGAGAATATATTTATAATGAAAAATATATATGTCCTAAATTTCCTAAATGGGAAAGGAGAGATCCGGAGTGTACCACTGGAACCGCACAACAAGGATATTGTCCCCGATGGTCCTGTGTGAAATGGGCTACTACTAACTGGAAGGGACTTGAAAATGGATACGCTCAGTTGTCTAAGGATCTAGTGCAAAGCAACTGTAAGAGTTATGATTGTAATTGGGTGAATTTTACTATTAATAATCCACAAACGTTTATACAGGAATGGGGATCCCAATTAGGAATTCTAATATATGGAAAAGGATTGGATCCTATTGGACTCTTCCATTTGAGTATTCAAAGTCTGGTGGAAGTGGGATCTCAGGTGACCCACAATTTTTATTCAGAATTTTGGAAAGAAATTAAGAAACCATTTGATCTCCCTAATGTAGCTAGAAATCTATTTATTGAATTGGCTGGTACAGTGGCTCAAGCTTTAAATGTGACAAACTGTTATGTCTGTGGGGGTACTAATGTAGGAGACCAGTGGCCCTGGGAGGCTGCAGAATGGGACACTTCCAAATTATATAATGCTACAGGTCAACCGATACATCAGAAAGATAGTGTGTGGGAATTGAGACAGGACTTGGTATTCACATGGTGTATTGAGAGGTGGGAAGAGGATACACCAAATATAGGGATGAACAGGTGTGAAATGATCAAGATACTAAATGTAACTAATAGCACAAGCACTTTTTGGCCTAATAATACCGATAACCTTCCTGTAAATTATTGGCCTAAAAACAGTAACGAAGAGATCAAATTAAATTGGCCAAAGGGAAGTGTAAATATGTTACAAAAAGATTGGACTCAGTCCTGGCCTGCACCAAATGGATTATATTGGCTTTGTGGGAAAAGAGCGTATGCTACGCTACCTAAACAATGGACTGGACGATGTGCTCTGGGGGAAATAAGACCAGCCTTTTTCTTGATTCCAATAGGAGAAGGTGAGGAATTGAGCCATACTGTGTATGATAGAAGGAAGAGAGAACTGAAAATCCAGAAAACAATTGAAATATATCAAGATCAAGAATGGGATGGTAAAACATGGGATACTAAAAAGATATTGGACACCTATGGACCTGCAACATGGGCTCAAGATGGGATGCATGGTTATAGAACTCCAATATACCTGCTAAATAGAATCATCAGGTTACAAGCTGTACTTGAATTAGTCACACAAGAAAATGCAGTTGCTTTGAATTTGTTGGCAAAGCAAGCGACTCAGCTTAGAACAGCTGTTTATCAGAATAGGCTAGCTCTGGACTATTTATTGGCCACTGAAGGAGGAGTTTGTGGAAAATTCAATCTGTCCAATTGTTGTTTACAAATAGATGACAATGGTAAAGTGGTAGAAGAAATAACGGATAGGATGGTGAAGTTGGTGCATGTACCCCCTCAAGAATGGACAAGTTTATTGGATAATGGAGGTTTCTTGGGGGGCATTTTCTCCAATTGGAAACAAGCCTTATTCATGGGATGTGTAATTATCATTGGATTAATGATGTTACCTTGTCTAATTCCGGTAATACGGAGCATTGTTCAAAGTTCAATAGAAGGAATGATGAAAACCCAAACATCCATTAAATCAATGATGGTATTAAAAGAAATAGGAGATCAGATTCAATTACTGGAAGGTATGGAAACAATTGGACCAATGAAGGAGAGTATAGTAGAAAAAGAAAGATTGATTGAAATTCAGAAAAATATTAAACAAATTGCCAAATAAGAAATGGGGGATTGAGGAGGGTACTTCCAAAATGGAGTATTTTCAAAAGGTTTAAAATTTTCCATGACTCATAGCCATGCTTCCCAAAGTATCCGCCCAGGCAGAGAATAGGGAGGTAGGGTTTAGCCAATAGGAAAGGGACACAACATAGCCAGGTAAGGAAATAGGTAAAGCTACCCATATAAGGAAGTAGGCCATAGAGGTAATGTTTGTGATAGTAGGATATGATTGGAGCATGTGGACTAGTGACGTATGAAAAAGGGGGTGGGATGTTAACTAACTATAAATTCTGCTAACGCTTCTGTAAAAGGTGTGGCTTCTTCCTTGTAACCGTGAGGTTCCTGGTAAGAGTCCCACCACGCTTTGCAAAACGTTCTGAATAATAATAAACAAAACTTTATTTTTTCTAACTCTGAAAATCGTCTCGTCTGGATTTCTTTGACACGAAATTCTGCAAACAGCAAGCAAAAGAAGAAGAAAAACCCGGTTGCCCTGTGACAATGATGGCCTTTCAGAACAAGGTTAAGATGGAGCTGGTTAGTTTAATTATGAGCTGATGGCCCCGTAACAATTTTCATAGAGGGCTCCAGTCCCGTCTTTAACAGTTTCTCCCGTGGTTGTGTCGTGTTTCCTTGTCTGTACAGAGTGTAGGACTGAGGCAGCTCAGAGATCCAGAAGATCAAGAAAGGTCATCAGTGGCCAAGGGGTGGGGTTGCGAGAAGGATCCCCTGGGGTCCTCATGGAGGGAAGCGCACCCTCCTTGACATAACACACTTACCTGTCTTGACTACCATTACTGTACAATAGGGTCTTCGAGTCAAGGCTTTGTAGTCCAGCCTGGCGTCATCGCTCCACTTCCAGATGCATTCCTGGAATGACAAGGAAGCCCCAGTGAGCTGACTGAGGAGGGGGCTCTGGCTGTGCAGGGCGCAGGCGCAGAGAGAGAAAAGGGCCCAGAGCAAATGTATTCTCCCTCCCTCCCTCCTTCTCCTTCTCCCTCTCTTCTTCTCTGTCTCTCTTTCCTTCTCCCTCTCTCCCTCTCTCTCTTTCTCTCTCTCTTTCCTTCACTCTCTCTCTTTCTATCTCTCTCTTTCCTTCTCCCTCTCTCTCTCCATCAACCGCAATTGACCTGGAGCAGCTAAGCAGGGTTACACTTGGTGAATGCTTGGAGAGATGACAGTCAGGAGATCCAGAGACAATAGAGGGTATCTTGCTCAATAGTAGTAACTGTGAGAGGGATCTCGGAGTCCTAGTGGACAATCCCTTCAATAGGAGCCAGCCGTGTGCTGCAGCTACCAAAAAGGCCAACACAGTGCTGGGCTGCATTAACAGAGGGATAGAATCAAGATCACATGAAGTGTTAATACCACTTTGCAAGGCCTTGGGAAGGCCACACTTGGAATACTGCATCCAATTCTGGTCACCACGATGTAAAAAAGACAATGGGACTCTAGAAAGAGTACAGAGAAGAGCAACAAAGATGATTTTTAGGGGACTGGAGGCTAAAACATATGAGGAACGGTTGCTGGAATTGGGTCTGTCTAGTTTAACAAAGAGAAGGACGAGGGGGGACATGATAGCAGTCTTCCAATATCTCAGGGGCTGCCCCAAAGAAGAGGGAGTCAAGCTATTCTCCAAAGCACCTGAAGGCAGGATAAGAAGCAACGGATGGAAACTAATCAAGGAGAGAAGCAACCTAGAACTAAGGAGAAACTTCCTGAGAGCGAGAACAATTAACCAGTGGAACAACCTTCCTCCAGGAGTGGTGGATGCTCCTACACTGGGGGGAGAGAGAGAGAGAGAGAGAGAGAGAGAGAGAGGGAGGGAGGGAGGGAGAGAGAGAGAGAGAGAGAGAGAGAGAGAGAGAGAGAGAGAGAGAGAGAGAGAGAGAGAGAGAGAGAGGATGACAGCAAAGGTTTTCTGCTTTGGTTTCCTCTGCCATTGTCCAAGGCAAGAACATTGAATAGAGGTAGAGCTAAAACCAGAACTCTTCCTACTTGGCATAACTACGCAGAAATACGACAAAGGGATACTTTATTTGATGCTACATATTCTCATGGCTGCTAGATTGGTGTATGCACAAAACTGGAGGAATAAAGAAATTCCAACAGAAGAAGAGATTTTATATAAAATCCTATCGTGTGCTGATATGGATGGGCTCACAATGGAAATGAAGGACAAGACAGAGTCAGATTACTTTGAAATCTGGGACAAATTCTATTGTTGGTGTGAATCAAGGAGAACTGTTCGGGTTTTAAGTTAGTGTTAAGATAGAGAAATATAAAACTGTATGTCAGTATATAGAGAAACAAATTAGAGACTGTATGTTGTAATATGTTGTGATGCATGAGGCTTGGAGAGGCTTGGGACAAAGACTGTACCATGTGACTTTACCATGCTGTTTTGGAGCAACAGGAAATGGAGGAGGAGTCAAGAGGTGGAATCCATTGGCCACATCAGAGAAGCAAGCCATGTGCTTTGGAACAAAGGACAAAGGCCATATGGCCTAGGAACAGGAAATAAGGGGGGCTAATAGGTGGATGGACATTGTACCAAGATTTGAATCCATTGGCCACAGGGTGGCCCTGCAGTGTAGCCTTGTCATTGGCTGAAGAAATAACATTATCATTGGCTGTTTGTAACCATGTGATGCATTGTGTAACCGCCCACTGTAACAGGGAATAAAAGGGGAAGGCACCTTTTGTCTGTTGCCTGACGCCCCAGAGAGAAAGCTGACTGGAGTCATGTGTTCATCTCTAATATTCGGCCCACGTGTGAGGACCCACCATGGGAATTGAAGCTTGCCTACGGAGGGCAAGGCTTCAACTGTATTGTATAGAAAAATATGTATATAGAGAGATTAAGAATTATATGTATGATGAGGAACAAATTGTTAGGAATATATACACTGGAATGTTATGTTATGTCCATCTTTGTTTTAACTGTTTTATAAATAAAAAACTCTTTTTTTTAAAAAAAAGGAGAAAAATCTTTACACGATTACAAAAATTAAAAATGGATATAATTTGTCTTCAAGAAACACACATTAAGAGACACCATTATAAATTGTCAGAACAACTGAAAATTGGTAAACTTTACTTTGTATTAGCACCTCAGAAGAAAAGAGGAGTATTCTTATTAAAGAAACGATGCATCCCAAACAAATTTACGCGGATGAAGAGGGGAGAATATTAATGGTAGAAATAATGATGGATCAAAAACAGATACTGATGGTAGCAATATATGCACCAAGTGACAAAAAAGAGCAATTTTATCAAAAACTATATAAAAATAGTACATTTAAACTATCAAAATCTTTATAAAAAAAGGGAGACTTTAATACAATAACAGATGGAATTTTGGACTACAAAAGCACCAAACAAGGGAGAAAAGGAAGAAATATATTACCTAAAGCGGTTTTAAAAATGACAGAAGAACTTTGTATCCAAGATATATGGAGAGAAAAAAAATCCAAAGAAATTTCAATATACATTTTACTCAAATAGACATAAATCATGGTCTAGAACTGATATGATAGAGACATCTTTGGAACTTAAAACAATGATACAAGAGGTTGAGATAGAAACTAATGTTTGGGCAGACCATAACCCAATAAAGATGACTTGGAGAGGAACTAAGAAAAAATTAAGATGCTCCTTGAATAAACCTATATTGAAAGAAAAGGAATTCTTACAAATAGCGACAAAGGAAATGGACCTTTTCTTCAAAATAAACCAGAAGAAACATCGCTTCAAAATGTGTGGGATATGGCTAAAGCGTATTTCAGAGGGTTGGCTATAACTTATATCGCTAAAAAGAATAAAGAAAAGAAACAACTATAGTTAAAGTTGTTGAAGGAAGAACTCAGAAAGCTAGAATCAGAATTACAAATAGATCCACAAAAGAAAATACTTAAGAAACAAATGGAGATAATAAAACATAAATTAAATTTAACCGAGATGGAAATAATGGCTCAACAGATTAAAAGGGCTAAACAGAATTTCTTCGAAAATGCCAACAAGCCGGGGAGATGGTTAGCATATAGACTGAAAAAAGAAAAAGAGGGGGAAAAATGATAAACAAGCTAGAAGATTCAAAAGGTGAATTACAGTTTCAAAATGATACAATCAAAAAATTATTAAGAATTAGTATGAGATACTTTATAAGGCAGAGGAAATTCCAAAAGAAAAAATACAGCAGTACTTAAAAAAAAAGCAGACTTACCAAAAAATTCCGGATAATATTCGAAACATATTAAATGGAAAAATATCAATGATGGAGATTATAGAGGCTACAAAAAGGCAAAAAAAGGATAAGACTCTGGGCCCAGATGGATTAGCTGCAGAGTTTTATAAATCACTACAAGATGTATTAAGTCTGATTCTGAAAGAACTGTGTAATTAAATTCTCCTGGAGGCTAAAATACCGAACAGGTATTGAAAGACAGGTAAGATTTACAAGAACAAGATATTTATCTAGCATGGTGGCCATATCTGCAAATTCAAACGAGATATGAAAAAGATGTTAAAACAATGGGATTTTATAAAGAACAGACAGAATTTGATCAGATACTGCTAAAAACAGATGAAAATTTGATTAAGAAACTCTATAGATTTCCGTTAAACTTAAAGATGGAGGAAGAACTGATAATGTGGGCAAAGAATTTTGAATATAATATAGAATTAGAAGATTAGCAAAAGTTATGGGAAAGAAATATTAAATTAATCAAAGCAGTGTCGTATAAAGAAAACTTATATAAAATGTTTTACAGATGGCATATGCCAGTGATGGCGAACCACTGGGCCACCCACCACCTCCACAGCCTGCCACCGATCACCCAGGCAGCCCAGCAGCGCCATGGTGGCCACGCCCTCTGCCCATGCCCCGCAGCATCATCTGCGCGCGACGGGGTGCAAGGGCAGAGTCTTGTCGCCGCTGCCCGGCTCCCATGTCCTTGGCTGCGCTGCTTCGCCTGGGCCGTGCCCAGGGGCGACTCTCCTGGGGGGGGGCTGCTGGTGAGGAGGGGGCCGTGGGAGGAGGTGTGGCTGGGGAGACGGTGTGTGTGCCCACATAGAGGGCTCCGAGTGCCACCTCTGGCACCTGTGCCATAGGTTCGCCACCACTGGCATACGACACCAGTGAGATTAGCAAAAATGTTTAAAAATACTTCAAGGACTTCCTGTTCTGGTTGCATGGCGGCTGAGTCTTCTCCTGGGAGCTCCGAGACAGATCTCTGCTTATCAGCTATTATCTCGGTCGCCAAGAGCAACTGCTGCCTGGAGGCAGCGGCACTTTGGAGGAGACCTCCTGGTGTTTCGGCAGAGGTCGGAGGCTGGGAGAGAGACCCTGGCCGGCAGCGGAATCCCCGACGAGCAGATAGAGGTGAAAATCGCAGAGAAGGAAGCCGGAGGAGACAGACGCACGCAGGGGGAAGAGAGGCCGGCTGCGGCCGGCCTGAAGACACGATGAGCCGGCTCCAACACGAACAATGAAGGCGAGGGAAGAAGAAACACAGACACAGTAAGGAAGGAGACGGCTGGGAAAGACCCAAGACCCAAGAAAGAAGTACCCTGGACGGCTGAGAGACTCGGTGAGTGAACCAGAGCCCCAGGGTACAGCAGCGCCCAGAGACTAACAGGGAGGAAGGAGGGAGAGGGAGAAAAAAAAAGGAAAAAAAAGAGAGTGATGGAGGGGAGACACAGGAGAACGACAGGGGAAACAGTAAGGGGCAGGCTGAAGGGATTTGAAACCAAAAGCGGACAGAATACAGCAGAACGTGAGCAGGAAAAGAAAATAAAGCAGGGCAAGAAGGAGCCAGCAGAGGGAGAAGGGAAGAGATGGACTGGCAGATGATAGCTTGGAGGAGGCCAAGGCAAAGCTACTGAACTGGCTCCCTGACCACAGAACTGCCTGAATATTAGCTATTAGCCCTGAACTGCCTGAACCCCAAGCCTGCCCCCTGAAAGATCAGAATATTGGACCATCACCAGAACACGGTCTGGGGATTAATTTGGACTAATTTGAAAACCAAAGAAAAACCTGGCCAATAGGAGGCTAAGCTCAAGATGAATACCAAGCAGACTAAACTGCTACCCCCCAAGGGAGCTGCACCCTCCCCAGCTCAGCTTACTAAAACACCTGGGAGCACCCAACCCATCATCACACCCTCCCATCCACCCACAGGCCCCCAGACCCATCTGTTGACCCAGGCCTGTCCAACATCCCACATGATGCAAGCATTAGGGGAGATGATTGAGACACTGGGAAAAAGGATGGAGGGACTGGACAACAAGTTGGAGGGAGTGGGCACAAGGCTGGAGAAAAAGTGCAGAGACATAGAACAGAAGCTGGAGGAAAGGTGCAAAGATATAACACAGAAGCTGGAGGACCAAGGCAGAGATCTAGAGAGAAAATGGGAAGAACAACGCAGAGCTGTGACCGCAGACCTAGACCAGATTAAGGAGGCAATGCAAACACACAACAAGAGAATGAGGGATGAAATGGGGAAAAATCTCAAAGAGATCAGGGAGAGTGTGGAAAGGAGGATGGAAGAGGTGGAGAGCCACATGGAGGGGCAGATAACAGAGATGAGAAGTGTGGCTCGGGACCAAGCCACTATGATGCAATATTGGCAAATGGCATCTGCAATCAGATTTAGGGGATGGAAAGAAACAACAAATGAGACACAAGAAGACCTGCACAGAACCTTTGTAGGGGCCCTGGCAAAATTTCTGGGGAGGGAAGACAAATATATTGCATGGCAACTAGACAGAGTCCACAGAGTTAACTCCTGGACAGCAACAAACAGGCACCTACCAAGGGACGTGGTCATCCACTTCGTAACAAAAGGGCTCCGGGACCTTATCTCCACAACATCCTACAACAAGACACTATATGTCGAGGGGCAAGAGGTGAAGGTGCTGAAAGAGATCCCCCAGGCGATGCTACGAGACAGAAAAGACTACAAGTTCCTGGTCAACGAACTGAGAGCACGCGCACTACAATATCGTTGGGAAGCCCCAACGGGAATGTCACTACTCTATAAAAGTAAAAGGTACCACCTGAACACGATCCAGAAAGCCAAAGAATTTCTTGAAAAGGAACTGAAGGCAGCAGGACCTCGACCCACAACGATGGACGAAGCAGACGGGCCACTCGAGAGCGGAAGGGACCTAGAACAAAGAGCAAAATACCCAGAAGCACAGGCTGTTGCAGCAGAAGGAGAAGGGAATGGACCACCTCGAGATGCGACGACATGGAGAACAGAGAGCAACAAAAACAAGGAAGCATGGCAGACTGTAGAGTCAAGACAACTAAGATCCACTACCAAACGCACGGACCAGCAAGACAAGACCCCACAAAACAATATGAGCACCAACCTGGATACCATGGGAACGAGACCAAGGAAGAAAGTAGGAGAAAGGGCAGAAGTGGTCCGGCAAGAGTATCCTGAAACCGATAATGGCAAGTAAATATTTGACTTGGAACGTTAACGGGTTAAACTCTCCACAGAAAAGGAGGAAAATATTTCACTACCTGAATCAAGGTAAAAATGATATAATTTGCCTACAAGAAACACACATCAGAGCGGCGGATCAGAAATATTTAATTAACAACAAATTAGGCACACAATTTGTTGCAGCGGCACCAGAAAAAAAGAATGGGATTGTTATATATGTAAAGAAACATGTAATTGCTAAGCTAATAGAGTCGGACTCCCAGGGTAGATACCTAGCAATCGAAGTAACACAGGACGACAAGAAGATTCTGGTGATGGGCATATATGCACCAAATCAACGACAAGGAAAATTCTACAAAAAGATTCACAAGAAGTTAACACAGCTCAACCACAGATCATGCATTATATTGGGAGACTGGAACGGTGTCATAGAGATCGCCCTGGACAAGAAGAAGACTAAACCTAACCCGCAAAAGCACTCCAAGTTGCCTAAATCCTTCTTCGACATGAAGGAGGACCTTGTACTGACAGACGTATGGAGGGAAAGGCACGGCAAAGAGCAAGAATTCACCTTTTTCTCTGGCAGACATCAGTTATTCTCCAGAATTGACTTTATCCTAACATCTAGCGACTTGCTGGTTCGCCTAAACGCTGTGAAAATCCTACCCAAAGTGCTAACAGACCATAACCCGGTAGGGATGGAATTAAGACATGATCGGAAATCGAGGAGATCCTGGAGAATTAATGAAAACCTGTTTAGACACGAGGAAAAGGTGGCTGAATGCAAAAGTGCCATGAAGGAATTCTTCAGTATAAATATGAACAATGAAACACCCATAGAAATGATTTGGGACGCCAGCAAGGCGTACATACGCGGGATTCTCATGAACATGACCAACAGGCACCGTCGTAAACAAGAACAAAAAAGAAAGGAGTTAGAAGATGAGATAAGTAAAAAGGAGCAGCTATTAATAAGAAGACCGAAGGACAAAGTCACCAAAGAAGGAATCAAGATTCTAAGAAAACAATTTGACTTGCTGATGGCAGATCAAGTGGCAAGGAATATACAATACGCAAAACACAAGACATTCTGTAATGCCAACAAACCGGGTAGATGGCTGGCTTACACCATAAGGAAGAAGCAGAAAACCCGCATAATTGAAAAGATAGAGTACAAAGGCAAGGAAGAATTTCAACAGGAAACCATCAAGAAAGCTTTTACCGAGGTCTATTCAAAACTATACGCTGAGGAGAAGACACCAGTCAAGGAGATAGACAAGTTTCTACAAAACGAACAGTTACCGACCATCACTGATGAACAAAGAAATGCCCTGAATGCTTTGATCACAAAGGAGGAAATACATTCGGCGATCAAACAACTGAAAAAAGGAAAATCGCCCGGGACGGATGGGATAACAGCTACCTACTACAAGCATCTCCAAGAGGAAATGTTAGAACCCCTCAGAAAGCTATTTGTCAACATACAAGAAGGGGGCCAAGTTCCACCCTCCTGGGAAACAGCCTACATTTCTCTAATCCCCAAAGAGGGAAAAGATAACACACAACCTGCAAATTACAGACCCATCTCACTACTGAACACAGACTACAAAATCTTCACAAAAGTTTTGGCCACCAGACTAATGACTGTACTACAAAAAATAATCCACCCAGATCAAACAGGATTTATACAAGGATGTCAGTTGAAAACTAATGTGAGACAACTGTTGAACATAATAGAGTACTTGGAAAGACATAACCAGGTACCCGCCACCCTCATGTTTGTGGATGCAGAGAAAGCCTTCGACAGATTGAACTGGCCATTTCTGACAAACCTGGTCCGGGGGATGAAAATGGGAGAGCAGTTTCTCAACTCCATAGTGGCAATTTACCAGAAGCAGACAGGCCAGATCATTGTGAATGGTGACCTAACAGACTCATTCAACATAGAAAGAGGCACGAGACAGGGCTGCCCGCTGTCACCCCTGCTATTTGTTCTAACATTAGAGACTCTACTGAACAAGATAAGAGCAGCAGAAGACATAAAGGGCATACGGATTAGACAACAAGACTACAGATTGTGTGCCTTCGCAGATGACCTGCTGGTGACAGTGTCACAGCCAACAGATGACCTGCTGGTGACAGTGTCACAGCCAATACAATCAGCAAAGAGACTGATGGAGATAATGAAAGACTATGGTAGGGTATCAGGCTTCAAAGTAAACATATCTAAAACGAAGATGCTAGTTAAAAATCTAGACAACAAAGCAAAACAGGACCTGGAAAGAATAACGGGTTGTGAAATAGTTAAAAAAGTTAAATACTTAGGAGTGGAGATAGAAGCAACGAATGCGAAATTATACAAAAATAACTACGAGGCGCTGTGGAACAAGATACAAACAGACCTGGACAGGTGGAAAACATTACAATTGTCCCTGCTGGGCAGGATAGCGGCTGTAAAAATGAACGTATTGCCAAGATTTCTATTTCTTTTCCAAATCCTACCCATACTCAAAAAGGAAGTGGAACTGGACGACTGGCAGAAGGGCATCAACAGATTTATCTGGGATGGCAAGAAACCGAGAGTTAAATTAAAAATCATCCAAGACACAAGGAAGAGAGGGGATTAAAAATGCCCAATCTAAAGTTATATTACTACGCTGCGGCATTGGTGGCGCTGAGTGACTGGATCAACATGACAAACAAACGAATACTGAATATTGAAGGGCATGGTCTACTATTTGGATGGCACGCATACCTGGTGTATGACAAAAAGGCTGATACGAACTTCAGGGAGAACCCCTTACGAACCCCGTTGTTGTGTGTCTGGACGAAATATAAGTACCTTCTTCACGATAAGATCCCCATCTGGGCGATACCTGGGCACGCAATAGGGGACATAAATACATCCCAAGGGCAGGAAGTGGTGCCCTACAGTAAACTGGTATTAGAAGAAGAAAATGGGTTTTCATTAAAGCCACAAAACACGCTAGCAGAGGAAGGAATAGGGGGTACCTGGCTATCATATTTGCAACTGCAGTCTAGGTGGCAAAAAGATGTGAGGAAAGGCAGATGAGAACTTAATTGAACAAATTAGAGAGCAGGGGATCATGCATATCAAACGAGTGTACAGTGCTCTGATAGAAATCGACTCTGAAACTGTCCGAATCAAGACCTGTATGGTAAAGTGGGAATGAGATTTTGGGCACCCTATCACGATGGAAACGTGGGAGGACATCTGGGTGAGAAATGTAGAATTCACGAAAGCGCAACATCTAAGGGAAAATTTCTACAAGATGTTCTATAGGTGGCATCTAGATCCGAAAAAAATATCATACATCTACCCAGACACCCAACCTAAATGCTGGAGGTGTGGCAACGAGGAAGCTACATATTTCCACGTATGGTGGACATGTAGAAAAATTAAAGCCTTTTGGAGGAAGATATGGTGGACACTCCAAACCATTTTAAAAAAGCGTATTGAATTTCTACCTCAGGTTTTTTTGTTAGAGATCATAAAAGATTGCACTACCACAGAGACGAACTTAATTCTGAATTTGATCACAGCAGCTAGACTGCTGGTGGGACAATACTGGAAGAAGCCAGAAATACCACCTATCGAAGACTGGACTTTGAAAGTAATACATTTGGCAGAAATGGCGAAAATTTCGGCATATTTGAAGGACCGCTCAAATGAACAATATATGATAGACTGGAAACAGTGGATAGACTATATACAAGAAAAACACCGATCAAATAAAATGTATCTGGCGTATAGTTGAGGCTTGACGTGAGGAGTGAAGAATGTTTACCAAATCAGACGTTTACAAAGACTAATACCTAATGTTGTATTATATGTTCTATGATGATTGCTTCTTAATATGATCTTATGTTTAATGTTGATTGCGTTAATACTGAAAAAGTGTATTGAATTTCTACCTCAGGTTATTGAATTTCTACCTCAGGATCTTTTGTTAGGGATCATAAAAGATTGCATTACCAATGAGACAAATTTAATTCTGAAATTGGTCACAGCAACTAGACTGCTGGTGGGACAATACTGGAAGAAGCCAGAAATACCACCTATTGAAGAGTGGACTTTGAAAGTAATACATTTGGCAGAAATGGCGAAAATTTAGGCATATTTGAAGGATCGCTCAAATGAACAATATATGATAGACTGGAAACAGTGGATAGACTATATACAAGAGAAACCACCAATCAAATAAAATGTATCTGGCGTATAGTTGAGGATTGACGTGAGGAGTGAGGAATGTTTACCAAATCAGACGTTTACAAAGACTAATACTTAATGTTGTATTTCAGGTTCTATGATGATTGCTTCTTAATATGATCTTATGTTTAATGTTGATTGTTTTAATAAAAAAACTTAAAAAAAATACTTCAAACAACTGTTGGAAATGCAACCAAAGACCGGGGTATTTATTATCATATCTGGTGAACATGCCCCAAGACAAAAAGGTTTTGGGTTAAAGTACACATATGGTTGGAGAAAATGACTAAAAAACAAATAGATTTTACCCCAGAATTATTTTTGTTAGGAATAATAGGAGCTAATTATGAGAAAGATTGCAGATATCTAATACTACACACATTAACGGCAGCAAGAATTGTATTTGCCCAACATTGGAAAAATGAAAACTTACCAACTGAAGAAGTATTAATTAAGAAAATTTTAGAGTGTGCAGAAATGGATAGATTGACTTTAAAGATTAAAGAGAAAGAAGGCTCCGTGCACTTTAGATCATTTCTATCCATGGCTAGAAAAACGAGTCAGAGAGAAAGGAAGGTGATATGTAATTTTGAGTATATATTAGCATTAATTAACATATTCTTTATGATAGTTAACTATACCTATTATTGTTAGTTAAATACATGTACCCAGACATTATGCTCTGTGCTAAATATTGAAAAGGTTATTTGGACAAACCCCAACCCCAACCCTATAAAAGCTAATAAAATCTATATACAAAAAAAAAAAAAAAACCTCCTCAGAAACAGGAAAGGGGAATCAAGGAAGATTAGCCTTGGAGACAACCTACTTTCCATGGATCTTTCAGTCCGAGCCACATAGAAGTGAATTTCAAAGTTTGGGAGGCCAGCTGGCCCACGAAAGCTTCTTCTCCACTGCTGTGGATGGAGGCCAGGCGGCTGCCTCTGTGCTGCCTCTGGCAGAAACTCTGGGAGAGAAAGACACTCCTTCAGCTGAGAAGCAGGTACGTGTCCATATGGCGTGTGTGTGTTTGTGTGTGATTGTGTGTGTGTGTGTGTTTCTGCCTCTGAGAACAGAGCAGGGATTGGACTGCCTGATCCTGGCCAACTTCACTTGACACCCGGAGTTGCCCTCCCTGACAAGCCGGTTTTTGCAGGGTGCCTCTTTCGGCTTCAGGACCCTCCCCCTCCTCCCCCTCCTCCTCCTCCCCCTCCTCCCCCTCCTCCCCCTCCTCCTCCCCCTTTGAGTTTCCCAGAGGAAGGGGCAAAAAAAGAGTTTTGGGGGTGGCCAAAGGCAGCTCAGCCTTCAAGATTTGGGGAGACCCCCAAGCCCTCTTCTGCCCGGCTCTTCAGAGCACCCGAGACCTCCAGGCACACTCAGGCGACACAGAGCAGGAAGGGGCCTCGAGGTCATCTAGTCCAACCCCCTCCGTCATTCCGGACAAAGGGCTGTTCAGACCTGGGAGATAGGAGGAAGTGGGAGGCTGCCTAACTGAACCAGACCCCTCCCTGACCCCCCCAAGGCTTCTCCAGCCCCTCCCTTTCTCTGCCCAACCCACCTCACAGGGTTGTTGTTGTGGGGAAAGGAGGAGGAGGAAGGTGTGTTGAATATGTTTGCTGCCTTGGGAGAATTGTAAAGTAAAGAGGTGGGATAAATATAAATAAATACAAATTAAATAAAAAAGAGACAAGATATGAAAGAAACTTGAAGGCCGGGTAGATTATCTGGCTCAGAAGAACCTGTTGAACCGCCAGCCTGTTTTAGCAGATGAGAGTCTCCACCTGTGGTATCTTCATGTCCTCCTGCAAATGAGCGAGGAGCCTCTGAAAAGATCTTCTGGGACTCTCAGGGAATCTCTGCAGAAAGTGATCACAATTTCTCTTTTTCTGCCCAGAAAATAACAAATGGTGGATTATACCCTGCACAACGTTGAAAAATTTCGTCTGCGAGTTCCAGGCCTAGTCTGAAGATCCGGCTGAGTGAAGTCTGGAGAAGCAAGGAAGCCCCCTACCCCACCCCCGCCTGCCGCAATCTCTGCTCTGCCTCCTTCCCTGAAGGGATGCTCTCTGTAGCTGGATCTGGTTTTGCTGCTCCTGATGGGCCAGAAGGTCCAATAAATTCTGCCTAGCACGACTGGCCTTGTTTCTTTGGGGCACCCAGGAGACGGTTGAGGCCCAAAGCTCCAGACCCCCCAGTCTCCTTCCTGACAGGGCTTGGCTTTAGGGGGGAGGGTGGCTTTTAGGGGGGACCCCCCACTGAGGCTCAGATGCTCTCCTCCTCCCGTCCCCCTCACTGGAACCGAAGGGGGGTGGAACCTGCTGGGCCTCAGCACCCCTTCCCTGCCCCCAGAGCCGATTGGCACCCCCCCCTCCGGGCAAGATGGCGGCATCCCGCTAAAGAAGGCACCGGGGTGGGAGGGAGGGCTCGGTCCAGGAAGCGCTTCCTGGTTGTTGGGTTTTCCAGCTATCAGCTAACCCCCCTCGCACTCTGGGAATTTGGGGGTCCCTCTCAGGAGCCCCGAGATCCTGAAGAAACGGCATCTCGGTTGTCTCCATTTTCTCCCTGGAGCTTCACTGGGACATCAGGGGGGATTTCCTGGCAAACAGTCTCCCCTGGAAACGAAGCCCAGGAATTAGGGGAGCAGCTACGAAGATTCAGTCCTTGGGAAATATAGGAAAAAGCATACTTTTCACAATATAGATTTTAAAATATGGGGAGAGGTCCTGCCCAGTTATCTCGGAATAGTCTGACCCTGTGGGACCCGAGGAAGTGGACAGGGTCCTGGAGCCTATCAGGGCGGCCACCTGTCAGTCAGATCAGAGGTCCCCAACTCCCGCTCTGCAGCCCGTTCGCAACTGGGCCGCAGAAGTGGGCAAGCACATCTGTGAAGCTGCATTTTTGACAGTGGCATGCCTGCACGTGTGAAACCATCCCTTCTGCCCCCCCATCACCACTGGTCTGCCGAGCCGGAGGGGTTGGGGACCCTGAGTTAGACCTTGTCCCTCCTGGATGGAGAAAGGCTCCAGAGCTTGGACAATCAGCTGGCTCCAGGCAGTGATTGACAGGCAGCTTGACGAACCGTCTTACCCCACTGGGGTTGGCCCCTCCTACCTGTGCTGGCAGAGGGCACCTGGGAATTCCAGCATCTGGATGGTTTTCATCCATCTATCCATTCATTCATTCATTCATATCCAAATTTTTATTGTAATTTTTGCAAATAACTCAAGGCAGGGAACCTGGATGTTAGGAGAAACTTCCTGACAGTGAGAACAATCAGCCAGTGGAACTTCTGCCTTGCCTCCAGAAGTTGTGGGTGCTTCAACACTGGAGGTTTTTAAGAAGAGATTGGAGAACTATTTGTCTGGAATGATATGGAGTTTCCTGCTTGAGCAGGGGGTTGGACTAGAAGACCTCCAAGGTCCCTTCCTATTTTCTTGTTCTATCTGTCGGATTCGATGTCTAGTTGAAATAAATAATCACCTGCCAAAAACTTCCAAGAGAAAACAATGGTGATTTATTGGTACTTATTTGTACTCAGGGCGTTCCTCAGGCACGCAAGCGGAGCGGACACCCCCTAAATCATCAATACTCTTCTTTAGGTTCCCTATTGCCAACCCCAAATTTACCTCCCACCTCTTCTTCATTGGCTTAGTAATCATGCTGTGATCAGGCCCTCACAACCTACCCAAAGGTCCTTAAGGGAATACATGATCTCCACCCCTGATTAAATCCCCCACTCCCCTAGTTCTATCGCCCCCTGGCCCGAATTGACGATTTCCCCTTTATCCCTGTTAGTCCCTAGGGCAGTGATCTCTAGACTAGAGTAACTATCATATCAGCAAATTCCGGTTCGGACCGGTTGTCAGCGCAGCAGAGAGCTTCCTAGATGCAATTCTCAAGCTTCGGCTCGGCTCCTGAGATTGAAATAGACAGAATGTATTTGCTCCACAGGATGGCTTGTCTTCTTCCAGGCCTGTAAAAAGAATAAGCTCTTTTCCCCACACATGCAACACACCTTCCTCCTCCTATTTTCCCCAACAACAACCCTGTGAGGTAGGCTGGGCTGAGGGAGAATGTCTAGCCCAAAGTCCACAAGGTGAGAGTAGAACTCCCCGTTGTCTGGTGATTTGCCCAAAGTCACCTTTCCTCGCTTTCCTGGCTAAGGCAGGACTAGAACTCCCCATTGCCTGCGGAGGGGGGTTGTGTGTGAGCCAGGACACGTGGTTGCGCTTGATTGGTTGGAGAATGCTGGCAATCTGGACTCTGCCTGAGGCAATCTGCGTTGTGATTGGTTGCCCAGGGTATGGAGGGGGCAGTTCCATGTTTTCCCGCCTTTTTTCTTCTGTCTGCCCTTTGGTGCTCTGAGATTTACCTCAGGATGCTCCTGTTTGCCCAACTATCTTGTCTGCTGCAAATATAGATGTAAATAAGGTGACCAATCGCCCTCCTTTAGGGAGGACAGTCCTTCTTTTGTAAGTTCTGTCCTCTCTCTAAAAATACCCTCCTACATGTCCTCCTTTTCGATATTTGAAGACTAATCTGTAAATCTCCGTATTCGATCAATGCCGATCCGATCCGATCCGTTGCGTGTGATGTGACGTATTTGTATTCGATGTGACGATTCGTCAAGGCTCGGTACAGGGCGGCGAGACGTGATTATGAGACGCATGTGCTCTGCACAGGAAAATTGTTTTGAGAGAGTGCGCTGTGCGCAAGAGTGCGCCTCATGCAAGTGACTTTGTTTACTTCTTCCTGAAACATGACACAGCACACACGCATGCATTAGACTCACTTTTTTTCTTCAATTTATTTGTGTCCTCCTTCACATTGTAAAAAAGTTGGTCACCTTAAAGTAAAATATATTTCTTTATATAAAACTAAAGTTCGTGTCAGCTTCTCTGACTTCACCGGAACACCCGCTGTGCAATTCCCTCAAAGGTTACGGGCCCAGAAGTGCCCTGGAGAGCCAGGACTAAATTCCTCTGAGGTAAAACTTTGTTTGTTTGTGGGCCTGAGGGAGATTGGGGCCTGTGAAGACAACCCATTGCTGTTACTTGAGTGGGAGGAGGATCTCCTGTGCCTGGCCTGAATGAGTCGAATTATCCCTTGTGGGCCCTAAAAATGGAGGTGTTTCTGTGAAGGAGTTCCTCCAGCAGACAGCAAAAGGGAAAGGAGAAAGCCCTAAAAGGGCTGATCACCTGTGGGACGCCTGCAAGAGGTCCCTTGGGAGGGGGAGAGAAGCAGATCTGGCACAGGGGGTGGGTTTCTGCTGGGTTCCTTGAATTCTTTGCAGAAATAATAAAGGTGGTGAAGGGATTTTATTGTGCTTATGATTTTAGTCTGTTTAAGTTTGACATTAGCCTTTATTTTATATATAGTAACCATTTTGTATTGACACTTATAGTGTTATCATGTAATCATTATTTTCTTATTTTGTAATCGTTATTTTGTAGATAATTGCTTGATCAAAAGCCCTGCACTAAGGCACAGAATAACTAGCCAAGAATTGTGGGTTGTGCTAGAAACAGGCAGGGATACTTCCGAGAGCTGATCTAGCTGTTGTCTGAATCTGGCTGAGGTTTCGCTGCTGTGAGGGGCTCGGCAGGGTCTCTTCCGGGGCTGAGCTCTCTCTCAAAGCCTTCCTAGAAGCAGCTTATTTGTTAATTTATGTCTTCCCTCTTTGAAACGTCCCATGTTTGAAGCTGGCCCACCCTCTGCAGGGAGCAGACACAGCAGCCCAGCCATCCTCCCTGAAGCCCCCCCCCCCCGTCAGACCCCCAAGACGGAGAGCCCAGCGCCTTCAGGGGGGAGAGGCTTCTTATCTTATCCCCAGGAGGTTGATTATTATATATCCTAATTATTTATAGACTTGGTTGCCCCCCCATCTTTCCGCAGGGCAGCTCTGGGCAGCTAGCAATCATAACAAATGAAAAGTGTGAAAAGATATAAATACAATAGTACACACAGTGAAATAAAGGTTGGGAGGGTGGGAGCAGGAGGGGGGAGGTGGCATCTGTTGTTAATTGATTAACCCCCCCCATTATGATGCTCCCCCATTGGGGTCCCAAGCCCAGCCATGTCTTTAGGCCTTTATAGGACCCGCCAGCTGGGATTCCCTGCCCCATGGGGCCCACATCAGGTCTTCTCTGGGGCACAGGTGGGTGGGGCCCAGCCCAGCGGGGTGGGAGGGTCCCTCGGGCAGCCTGGACCCCTGCAGTGAAGGCCTTGAAAGGTCATCACCACCCCTTGAACTGCATCTGAGAGCCGAATCCGAGAAAGGCCACGACTGGTGCACAACTCAAAGTTAGGCAAAGGGTAACTGGAGTCTTGCCAGGGTTCAGCCCGTTGTCCCCCATCCAGCCCCCCCCAGCCTCCAGGCCCCCAGGAGGGCGGCCACAGCATCCCCTGGGTCTCCAGTGCAGAAATGGAGCGCTGAGAATCCTCCGTGTGCTGCATCTACCCAAACCCTGGTGAGGGGGGGGTCTCGCCTCGTGGTTTCAGGGAGACGCTGAAAAGGAGCGGACAGAGGAGGGGGGGGATGGCTTTGTTCAGGGGGGGCCAACCAGGGGCTCCTTAAAAGGACGAGGATGAAACGGGCAGGTGGGGGCCCTGATGGCCTCCGGGGCCCTGTCCGCTTCCTGGCTCCCACAGGGAGAAACCATTCCAGATAGTCAGGCAAGAACTCTCCCCGGTCTTCAGATCTGCCTTTCCCAAGGACTGGATCTTCGTAGCTGCTCCCCTAATTCCTGGGCTTCGTTTCCAGGGGAGACTGTTTGCTAGGAAATCCCCCCCCCCCGATGGGCCCATCCTGAGGCCCAGTGAAGCTCCAGGGAGAAAATGGGGGCAACCGAGATGCCGTTTCTTCAGGATCTCGGGGCTCCTGAGAGGGACCCCCAAATTCCCAGAGTGGGGGGGGGTTAGCTGCTAGCTGGAAAACACAACAACCGGGAAGCGCTTCCTGGACCCAGCCCTCCCTCCCACCCCGGTGCCTTCTTTAGCGGGATGCAGCCATCTTGCCCAGAGTGGGGGTGCCAATCGGCTCTGGGGGCAAGGAAGGGGTGCTGAGGCCCAACAGGTTCCACCCCCCTTCGGTTCCAGTGAGGGGGACGGGAGGAGGAGAGCATCTGAGCCTCAGTGGGGGTCCCCCCTAAAAGCCACCCTCCCCCTAAAGCCGAGCCTGCCAGGAAGGAGACTGGGGGGGGGGTCTGGAGCTTTGGGCCTCAACCGTCTCCTGGGTGCCCCAAAGAAACAAGGCCAGTCGTGCTAGGCAGAATTTATTGGACCTTCTGGCCCATCAGGAGCAGCAAAACCAGATCCAGCTACAGAGAGCATCCGTTCAGCGAAGGGGGCAGAGCCGAGATTGTGGCAGGCGGGGGTGGGGGAGGGGTGGGGGGCTTCCTTGCTTCTCCAGACTTCACTCAGACGGATCTTCAGACTAGGTCTCGAACTCGCAGACGAAATATTGCAACCTTGTGCAGGGAAAACTCAACCACTGGTTATCAGCTGGGCAGAAAAAGAGAAATTTTGATCACTTTCTGCAGAGATTCCCTGAGAGTCCCAGAAGATCTTTTCAGAGGCTCCTCATTCATTTGCAGGAGGACATGAAGATACCACAGGTGGAGACTCTCATCGCTAAAACAGGCTGGGGGTTCAACAGGTTCTTCTGAGCCAGATAACCTACCCAGCCCTCAAGTTTCTTTCATTTCTTCTGTCTCATTTTTAATTTAATTTGTATTTATTTATATTTATCCCACCTCTTTACTTTACAATTCTCCAAGGCAGCAAACATATGCAACACACCTTCCTCCTCCTCTCTTGTCCCCACCACAACAACCCTGCGAGGTGGGTTGGGCAGAGAAAGGGAGGGGCTGGTGCAAAGTCACCCAGTCGGCTTTAGCGCCTAAGGTGGGACTAGAACTCCCCAAATCCTCTTTCTAGCCTTCACCAGAGACCACATTGGCTTTCAGGCTGCTCTTCTGATTGGTTTATAGTTCGACCAGGCATGTCTAAATGTTTTCCTTCTACACACACACACACAAACACACAAGAAGGTTAAGGTGGAGCTTGTTAGTTGTGTTGTGTTGTGTTGTGTTCCCTTGTCTGTACAGGGTGTAGGACTGAGGCAGTCAGAGATCCAGGAGGCCAAGAAAGGTCCCAGTGGCCAAGGGGGGTGGGGGGTGCGAGAAGGATCCACTGGGGTCCTCGTGGAGGGAAGTGCACCCTCCTTGACCTAACACAATGTGCACCACCACACGGACTTACTTGACTTGGATACAACACACTCAGGTTCTTCACTCCAGGGTTTGTAATCGAGCTTGGCACATCGCTCCACCGCCGATAGCAAAACTGGAAAGACAAGGAGGCCACAGTGAGCGACTGAGGAGGGGGCTCTGGCTGTGCAGGGCCCAGGGGCAGAGAGAGACAAAGTTGGCAGAACTTCAAGGGGCAGCGCTTTCTTTCTCTCTTTTTATCTCTCTCTTTCCTACTCTCTCTCTCTCTCTCTCTCTCTCTCTCTCTCTCTCTCTCTCTCTCTCTCCTTCTCTCTCTCTCTCTCTCTCTTTCCTTCTCTCTCTCTCTTTCCTTCTCTCTCTCCCCCCTCTCTCTCTTTCCTTCTCTCTCTCCCTCTCTTTCCTTCTCTCTCTCTCTCTCTTTCCTTCTCTCTCTCCCTCCCTCTCTCTCTTTCCTTCTCTCTCTCCCCCCTCTCTCTCTTTCCTTCTCTCTCTCTTTCCTTCTCTCTCTCCCCCCTCTCTCTCTTTCCTTCTCTCTCTCCCTCTCTTTCCTTCTCTCTCTCTCTCTCTTTCCTTCTCTCTCTCCCTCCCTCTCTCTCTTTCCTTCTCTCTCCCCCTCTCTTTCCTTCTCTCTCTCTCTCTCTCTCTCTCTCTCTCTCTCTCTCTCTCTCTTTCCTTCTCTCTCTCCCTCTCTCTCTTTCCTTCTCTCTCTCTCTTTCCTTCTCTCTCTCCCCCCTCTCTCTCTTTCCTTCTCTCTCTCTCTCTCTCTTTCCTTCTCTCTCTCCCTCCCTCTCTCTCTTTCCTTCTCTCTCTCCCCTCTCTCTCTTTCCTTCTCTCTCTCTCTTTCCTTCTCTCTCTCCCCCCTCTCTCTTTCCTTCTCTCTCTCTTTCCTTCTCTCTCTCTCTCTCTTTCCCTTTCTCTCTTTCCTTCTTTCTCTCTCTCTCTCCCTCCTCCCTCCCTCCCTCCCTCCAGAGGGAAGAGAGGAGAAAAGGGCCTGGAGGGGTCCGAGGAGTCACCAGCTCAGCTTGGGGGCCACTTTGCCCGATGCCCAACGTGGGGACCGCTCCAAGCGACCCTCCTAGGTCTCCGGAAGAGGAAGAGTGCCAAAGCCCATCACTCCCCAGGTGGGGGAGCAGAAGCCGAACCCAGGGCTTCAGGGAAGAGACTTGGGAAGAGAAAAGCCTCCTGGATGTCTCTGGTTCCTTCTTTTGAGGACCCCCTTCGCTCTTCTCCCAGAAATTCACATTTCCAGCCACAAAGTCACCGGGAGCTGATTTCCGCTCCAGGGAATCTCCCGTCCCCCTTTGCACATGACGGAGCTTCTTTGGAGAGCTGAGAACCCAACAGGGCAGGAGAGGAAATCCTGCCGGTCACAGAAAGGAGGAATTTCTGCCTTAAATAGAAAAAAAGGGGGGGAGGGGAGCCCCCCCAGGCCAGGCCTCTAAAGCCCCTGAGCTGAAGGCCCAGCAGAGTCTCCCCCAGGTGGAGAGGCCATCCAAGGGGTCCTCCAGAGGGAGGGAGGCCTGGAGGCCGAGATGGGGGCCCTTCAAGACCATAGGAGGGGGAGAGAGAGAATGAGAGAGGCAGAGAGAGAGAAGGAGGGAGAGGGAGAGCGGGAGGGAGAGGGAGGGAGAGGGAGGAAGGCCTGGAGGCCGAGATGGGGGCCCTGGAAGACCGCAGGAGGGGAGAGAGAGAGAGAGAGAGAGAGAGGGAGGGAGGGAGGAGGGAGAGAGAGAGGGAGGAGAGGGAGAGAGGGAGAGGGAGGAAGGGAGAAAGAGGAGAGGGAGAGAGGGAGGAGAGAAGGAGAGGGAGGGAGGGAGGGAGAGAGGGAGGGAGAGGGAGGGAGAGAGAGAGGGAGAGAGAGAGGGAGTGGGAGGGAGGGAGACGGAGAGAGAGGAGAGAGAGAGGGAGAGGGAGGGAGGGAGGGAGAGAGGGAGAGAGAGAAGGGAGAATGAGGGAGAGGGAGAGAGGGAGGGAGAGAGGGAGGAGAGGAGAGGGAGGAAGGGAGAAAGAGGGAGAGGAGAGAGGGAGGGAGAGAAGGAGAGGGAGGGAGGGAGAGAGGGAGAGAGAGGGAGGGAGAGGGAGGAGAGGGAGGGAGAGAGGAGGGAGAGAGAGGGAGGGAGAGAGAGGGAGGGAGGGGGAGAGAGAGGCAGAGAGGGAGGGAGGGAGAGGGAGAGAGAGAGGGAGAGGGGGAAAGGAGGGAGAGAGGGAGAGAGAGAGGGAGGGAGGGAGGGAGAGGGAGAGAGGATGGCAGTGAAAGGTTTTCTGCTTTGGTTCTCTCTGAAGAGGGAGACTTCTGCTCCCCACCGGAGGACCCACAAAATGAATGAATGAATGAATGAATGAAATAAATAAATAAATAAAACCTCCTCAGAAAGTGTAAAGTTGGATCGATGAAGATGAGCCTTAGAGGGGAC
>JARGCV010001173.1:30000-32500 GCA_034064705.1 Bothrops alternatus | reverse complement strand
ATCTCGTTTGACCGAGGCTGAGAAGGCAAGAAGGAGAGCTGAGGGCTTGTGCCTGTACTGCGGAGAGATGGGTCACTTTGTCATGGCCTGCCCCCAGAAAAGACGTGGTATGGCAGGTCCTACTCCTGTTCCAGCTCGGCCTCCCACTCAGCAGTTTCAAGCCACCTTGCCGGGAAACGGCCAGAGCCCGGCCTAATGGAAACATTGGGTCGGGCAGGCGCCAAACCCAGTTCCAGTTCCGCAGACAACGACCCCGGTCCTCCGAGACATCTGATCCTAGCAACCAATATACTTCTGGGAAATCATGCCCAGGGCATTCCGGCCCACGCCTTGTTGGATTCTGGAGCCACCACCAATTTCATGAATGAAGCTTTCGCTCGTCAGCATGCCATACCTTTGTGCTCCGTGAAGCCGCCTATGTTGGTTGAGACAATCGATGGTCGTGAGTTGTTGTCTGGACCGATCAAGTTTATGACCCAGCCCATACGCCTGGTCATAGGACAACATGAAGAAGCCATCCAATTCTATGTTACCAAGGGACTTCATTTCCCCTTAGTTCTCGGCTTAGCCTGGTTGAGAACCCATGATCCTTGTGTGGTGTGGTCCCAGAACTTTGTTTCATTTCCCAGTTTGCAATGCGTAGACCACGTACGCCAAGTTTGTGCAGCCCAGCTACCATCCCACCCTGACATCACCTTGCCGGCCGATCTAGCGGACTTTGCAGATATATTCAATGAGAAAGAGGCAGACCAATTGCCTCCGCATAGACCATATGACTGTGCCATTGATTTGCTACCAAATGCCAAGCTCCCAAGGGGACGCCTTTACTCCATGTCAGAACCCGAGTTGGCCGCATTGAAAGACTTTGTGGACAAAAACCTGGCCAGGGGTTTCATTCGTCCCTCTTCCTCGCCTTTGTCAGCTCCTGTGTTATTCGTGAAGAAGAAAACCGGAGATTTACGCCTATGCTGTGACTATCGCAAGCTCAATGCCATCACGGTGCGCAACCGGTACCCTCTGCCTTTGATTCCTGATCTCATGGACCGTCTCCGATCAGCGACCATCTTCACCAAGATAGATTTAAGAGGTGCTTACAACCTGGTTCGCATTCGAGAGGGGGACGAGTGGAAGACCGCGTTTGGAACCAGGTATGGTCATTTTGAGTATACCGTTATGCCCTTTGGACTCACCAATGCTCCGGCCGTCTTTCAACATTTCATGAATGACATCTTCCGGGATTTATTAGATCAATTTGTGGTGGTTTACCTCGATGACATCCTGATTTACTCCCCGTCACGAGCCACTCATCTTCAGCATCTCCGGCGAGTTTTGCAACGCTTGAGGGAGCATCACCTTTACGCCAAGTTAGAGAAATGTCAATTCTATCAAACCACCATTGAGTTTCTGGGACATGTGATTTCTCCACAAGGCATCGCCATGGACCCTGGCAAGGTTGAAGCCTTGCAAACCTGGCAACCACCATGTAAAGCAAAAGATGTCCAAAGATTTTTGGGATTTGCGAACTATTACAGGATATTTATTCCGAGATTTTCTGCTTTGACTGCGCCCCTTACTCGACTGTTACGGAAAGGCGTTAAGTTCCAGTGGGGCGATGCCGAGCAACAGGCGTTTCAGACCCTCAAAAAGGCTTTTGTTCAGGAACCCATTCTCAAGTATCCAGATCCTTGTCGACCCTTTGTAGTGGAGGCTGACGCCTCAGATGTTGCAGTAGGGGCCGTGCTACTTCAAACACGCCAAGATGGCGGCCCCCTGTTCCCGTGTGCTTATTACTCCAGGAAACTGAGTCCCTCCGAACGCCATTATACCATTTGGGAAAAGGAACTATTGGCCATCAAGACTGCTTTTGAGACCTGGAGACACCACCTGGAAGGAGCCCGCTACCAAGTCGAAGTTCGGACTGACCATAAAAACTTGGAATTTTTGCAATCTGCCAGGAAATTGAATCAACGTCAAATCCGTTGGTCTTTGTTCTTCGCTCGATTCAACTTCAAAATCACCTACATTCCGAAAGGGTACAACAAAAGAGCAGATGCCCTGTCCCGTAAACCTGAGTATCTACAGGTCAAGGATCCCTTACCGCTTCGAACCATTCTGCCTATCGAATCGATCGCAGCCGTGCATGATCCGGTAGATCTACGACGACAGATTCGGGAAGCGCAACAACTAGATGACTTTGCAATACGGAAGAGACAAGAAGTGGGTCCCGACTCACCTTGGACCTTGTCCGAGGGACTATTACGCTTCCGTAACCTGTTATATGTTCCAGCAGGCCCACTCCGAGGTCTCATCCTGACTCAATGCCATGATAACCCTGCGGCAGGTCATTTTGGTTTCTTTAAGACTCTGCACTTAGTGTCTCGGACTTTTTGGTGGCCCAGACTTCGCCATGATGTGCAATCCTATGTGAATTCCTGTGTACGGTGCCGTCAGGCAAAACATGCCACAGGAGCCCCTCCGGGATTATTACAGCCTTTGCCCA